>OZ038316.1:30515738-30542141 GCA_964035775.1 Osedax frankpressi
AGGGGGAGAGGGAGAGGAGAGGGAGAGGGAGAGTGTGTGTGTGAGAGAGAGAGAGAGAGTGGTGTGAGAGAGAGTGTGAGAGTGAGAGAGAGAGAGGTGTGTGTGTGTGGAGAGGAGGAGAGAGAGAGAGAGAGAGAGAGAGAGAGAGAGAGAGAGAGAGAAGAGAGTAGAGAGAGAGAGAGAGAGAGAGAGAGAGAGAGAGAGAGAGAGAGAGAGAGAGAGAGAGAGAGAGGGGGGGATTACTAAATATACCTGCATTTGTCTAAGTTACGTCTCGTATATGTTATATAACCACTAGTAAATATTATAAATATGTGTATTAATTGTAATGAATATATTAATATGTTATTTTTTTCTAAATATTGATATCTTATATATTAATATATTGTCAATATCAAAAATACATCTATTGTTGTGTTCTACTAATTACTAGCTATTAATTAACACATATATGTATAAAAGCAAATATAATTTCCAATATTAATGACTTTATGTTCGAAATATATAATAGCTATTATACCAATTAATATTGTCTATATCGGCTGGTTTATTATCGATATCGACTATAAAATATTGACAATAAAATAATCATTGTCAACCACACATAATACTTTTTAAGACTAGTATATCATTTGCATAGAGTTTTATTTCAAATCAATAGATCATTCTATAGAACTTATTCAGATAAAAAATCGTTTTCTTGTCTCATTCTTCTGCGATATCCATCAATTATCTACTTATGTAAGAGTAACCGAGTAGCGCGTAGGTTTGACACTATAGACTCGAAATCGTGAACCCGTTATTTCCAAACCTAAGTATAAACAAATCATGTCATCCGTTATCAATTTATTATCCAGCGAACAATGTGATGTAATATATCTAGGTACTTTTACATTTCGCAAAATGTATTTTATAATATTTTTTGATTTTGTGATCGTTTAATTTTCATCGACGATTTAAAAAAATATTACATAACTAAGAGTAATATATGTCTTACTATATCTCAAAGATTATTTTTTATTATGAGTATTTTATATTTCAAACAATTCATGAATCTATTTTCTTCAAGGTGGATCCTATTAACTTGCGAGGCTCGCTTGTGTTTTTCGTGTATAATGACTATATAATAAAGTATTGTTAGATTTTGCACCGATTATTCGTTTCATCTTCACCGAAACGCCATAAATTCGCCCACGAGTGAACTACGTCACGCCTGGATGCGCACGCCCCTCCCCTATCCACGCCCACTCGGCGAAGATCCCTCTATTTCGGGCCTGCAAACTTTGAATTGTTCAGTTTTCGATAACCAATAGAAAAAGAAAGACCATTTGAAAACCTCAACATTTTACAATAAAACTTTATTTTTATTTGACTCTATACACATTTATTGACTTATATATATATACACCAGTATATATATATATATAAACAACTTTAATATATATATATTACTTTGACTTACATCTATACTAAAAATATGGTTGTATTAAGCTTGAAACGACAATGTCTTCTAGACAGCGAAATAATGTTAGTAATACTTTATATATATATATATATATATATATATATATATATATATATATATATAATATGTATATATATATATATGTGCGTGTGTGTGTGTGTGTGTGTATGTGTCTGTGTGTGGGTATGTGTCTATGTGTGTGTATGTATGTGTATGTGTGTGTGTGTGTGTGTGTGTGTGTGTGTGTGTGTGTGTGTGTGTGTGTGTGTGTGTGTGTGTGTGTGTGTGCGCGCGCGCGCGTGCGTGTGTGCATGTGTGGGTATCTATATATTTAATAATTAAGCATTTTAATTATTAAATATATACTTTAATACGTATATCAAAGCCCCTATATATGTGTTTAATGGGGGATCTAATATTATATATACATATAATAAATATATATATATGTTGTATATGTATAATATCCAATCCCTCAGTTTATATATGGAATGCAGCGTATACTTAAACATATATCGTACTATGCAATAATATATATATATATATATATATATATATATATATATATATATATATTCATAAATACGAATTATCTATAATCTAACATATGTCATTAAACCATCATACATTATTCCTGTAAGAGTGTCTGATTTATACAAACTATTGTCAACGATTTATTTATTATAGGTGAATAATTAGTTCAAATACCTGAACAACTTTTATAATATGTAATACATTTGTTTAAATATGTATTAATCCTCTCTTGGGATTCCACTGGCTGGTATATATATATATATATATATATATATATATATATATATATATATATAATATTTATTATAGTACTCTATTCGAATACGTAATATTATTAAAGAAACTAAATAATATATGATTCAATAATTAAACTATTCTTAATTTTGGTTTTTACCAGAATTACAAATAGGATTATATGATCATAACGTTATTTACTTTCGTCCAATCAGAGCGTAGTATTTATCTCTGAGTACAATGCACCACGAGTGATTAGATATGATGATGCATTTCAATCTATTGTTTACCAAGATGCAATTAGGTTCATTGGCACCATTATCTATTTATACAATACGTGTTATTGTATTAATAATATAAGTTGCCAGCTTTTCTTATCGCCAGTGCACTACAAACTCTACCCGTTATTTACTCGTATTCATATAGTTACTTATAATAACTTCCGTTATAAATCATCTTTGGCACTCGTAGTGGGAAATGGGTCTAGTGACGCTAGGTGTTCTCTATAAATAATTCTTTTCCCGGCATACGATAAATCCCATTATCGCTCGTAGGGTTTTCCTTTTATCAATCTTTATCGCGTATTAGACCACCCGGTGATTCTTTATTTACATTTCTGCACCACGTGACACATTGACCCCTCCGTGACCCCAATTTTACGGTTGCTGATATACAATTAACGCATTGTGAACCCGTAATGTAATTGAAACCGAACTTCGGGATAACCTCTTTATTGTTCTATAGGACTATGGGTGCCTCCTCTGCGAATCCCCGTACTTTCCCATGCGCGATATACAATGCATATATCATCTGCACACGACGAAAACTAATCCCGGATATTGCATAATGATGTTTAGGTTGTTTTAATAGTATGCGACCAGTCTTATATTATCTACGCTTATTTGCGGTATATTTATTTATGCGTATAGGTGTATGCGTGCGTTTGTGCGCGAATGTGTTCTTGTTTGCATGATGTCACCGTTGTTTTTTGTTTATTAAGATGTATATCAATATATCTATAAATAGTAACAAGGACACTTAGACTGTATCTGAAAATCTAACCGACTTTAAATATATTATTCTATTTTTGTATAATCTATTCTTGGATGACATCGTAATTTGGGAGAAATTGCGTTTTTTATACAGCATACAATAAACTATATCAGTATTGTATAATATATAGTAAGACATACTATGATATACATATATATATATATATATATATATATATATATATATAGTTATATATATATATATATATATATACATATCTCATGTTTCCAAGTGATTTATTAGTAGTAATCATATAATTGTAGAATGGTTTGACATTCATTAGTCAATTCATTAAGGGGACACTACGAAAGTAAGATAATGGGGCATTTTAATCGTTGCCATATAATATACATTGTATCAATTTAAAAGTAATGCATATATTGCATTAAATATCTCAAAATCAAATATATTATCTCGTGAAATCTAGTTCTCAAATTAACATTTAATTTCTTTTGGATTTCTGGCTATCCAATTGGCATGTCGTGATTTACTATTTTATGGGTATGCCCATTATGTGTATATTTATACCTCGATATAAAGTGTAGTATTATATAAAGGCGTATTGTGGTATGGTACATTTCTGCACGTAAACCAAAATAATTTATTTTTACAGACGTGCTACATTTAATATTTTATCTCTTGATCATATATTCATTAAGATCCTTTTGAACTTTTGTCCTTTTTTAATATCCTTTAATATATTTTGGTTGGTAGTTTCATGGTTGCGGTGCGATAGCGGAGAAAGACATTCTACTATATTTATTTAGATGGAAGTATACTCCGTAAATAAATATTACCAGAAGAGCATAGGTATCGATTTGATGAGTATATATTATTAAGTCGTATGGTTATACTATTACAGTATACTTTATTAATTATTATTAAGTATCGTAAACAATATACTATGTTATATGTATATATGTTATATTAAATTTCAACTAGTAATTTAATTAATACAATTAGTAATTATAATTAGTTGTCATTTTATTTGATGATGTTTAACGAATTATTTGCGTATTATTTACCATAAACTAAACCTTGCGTACTAAATATAAAAAAGCCATTGTTTGCTGGCTTCGCATGTAATTGTTACGCAACATGTTACGTAACCCTATTACGAAACGTTCTATATCGACTCTTGGATTACGCGAATTTAAATAGACTTGGCATTCGCACCCACGTGATAACCGACGGCCACAGGAAATACCCTTATACGCAGTATTTAGCGGTTCGCCGTCATCTTATCGCCCGCTATCTGTGTTACGGTTTTGTATAGTTGGCACTGTATTGCGTAACATGCACACGCCCCCTTTATCTCGGCATCTGAATGCTTGACCGATAGAATCAAGCGGGTAAAACCCCAAGATTCGATGTCTGCTGATTTCCGAGATAAAGATTACTAGTTGGTTTCTGAATCAAGGGATTATCTCAAACGTGTCAATAACCTTTGTCCACTGGTCAGGGCCGAGTATATTTCTTATTCGCTATTTCCTCAAATTATCAACTGCTACTAATATTATATGCATATGCTATTATATGCTATTATATGACACACGATGTAGGAATATTTCAACAATACATATAATCAATATTCAATTACATTAGATTTAATATGAAATTGGATTTCATTTGTGAATTGTTAAATACATAATATTGAGTTTAAAAGTAAATAAATACAAATTGCAAAATATATACACATAAGTTAGATAAAAAACACCATATATGCACAATGTTGATTACAATGTAATTATAATTCATGGTAAATGTATTTATATCGAATAGAAATATAAAAAATATAATTTCTTATATATTTTTTAAAAATGTATCAATTTAATTTATTTTATATATATTGCTTATATTTTAATCCCATATCATTAATATCATTAACTTATGAGTAATTCTATTTTTATGTGACATAATTTTTGGATATATATTTGTTAAATGTAGTACATATACAATTGTCATATAAAAATAATTATGTAATAATATAATTATATATATATATATATATATATATATACATGTATATATATATATATATATATATATATATATACATATATATACATATGTACATATATACTATATATATATATATATATATGTATACGTTGTCATATGTAATGTGTTATATATATTATATAAGATTTATTGTAAACCCTAATGTTAATGATGGTCGGACATTTGTTGTAATTAGATCCCTGAAATTGCCGCGAGACTGTATAATATAAATAATATTCTATAATGATGTATGCTATAGAGGAAATAATCCCTCATTGGGATATTATTATTTTCCAGTGATTATACCGGTAAATAAATCCAATAATTGATATGTAAAAAGATCGAACTCACTAATTATTCCTATAGTATATATATCACATTAATATTTTTTAGATTTAAATCCAAAAGATAAATAAAATTAGATGTAATTTATAAATTGGGCGTGTTTAGTTATTATGCGTTTGACGCGCGCTTGATCCTCGAAGATGATTGGCCTAGAGTCTGGTATATATTCCCTCCCTACGATCATCTCCATAGTCTCTCGCATAAGTAATCTGGCATTATAATTGCCAACACTATTCCATTTATAGTATATTATTGGATAATCTCTAACGAGAACTTTTGCTCACACAGGTTTATATGTCGATGCCTATATATTGTTATATGTTTTCCTTTACTTATATTTATATTGTATTCTTAGTATATTATAGTAAATTATGTAATTCGATAAACAACCAGATGATATCATTATTATATAATGTATGTGAATTTCAATATATTATATACATTTATTATTATATGCAATTCTAAATGTGTTATGTAAATTTATACTTTAATATTGTGTTAAAAATACATTTAATGACTACAGTTATTGAATAATTATATTTATTTTAATTGCGTAATGTGAATACATATAATACAAACAGAATTAGTTATTAAAATGTAATGCATGAAAAATATAAATAAAATACCTAAAATATATTAAATAATTATTAAATATACCTTGTATAATATGATATATATTGAAAACCATATATCAATTACATACTATTGACTATTGATTATTTTAAGTATACATTAAAAATAGTAATACATTAAAAACATTAATTATAATTAATATTGATATATAAATTATAATTTTATAATCTATTAAACTTAATCTAAACTGAAATTACTAGTTATTTTAATTATATTGATATATTTAAGTATTGTTTTTTTTAATTAAATGTTACACATTAATTAATCATTCAATTGTATATTCACTTTTGTATACAAAATAATCTAATTTTAATACCTATATTGTTCACACATCTATATTTAGATTTAAATATATTATTATATATTAATTTATCAAAATACATTATTTGTTATTTTCACCAGAACAATTACTTAATTTCTTCTAAATATATTACAATTATTTCTTTTATTTAACTATAGTTAAATTTTGTATTTATTTATTATATATTTGCAATTGAAAATAATATAATAATGCCTGGTAACATAATATTGTAAACTAATTAGTATATATCGATATTATAAATTAACAAATGTATGCAAATTCCTATTTAATAATAAATGAATAATATACTTATGTAAATTATATAAATAATGTCCATATATATATATATTATCATAATATTGTTTTATAATGTAGTCACACCCCATTAAAAACATTAAAACCAGTAGCTGATATTTTATATTCACACTATAGAATAACATTTAAATATACTATTTCGCTGGTTGTATATTATCACATATATATCCTTGAATGGTACATGAATGCAATGCTGATATCGGTAAATTAATAACTCTGCAGCTATTTAATACCCATTCGACTTTAAAACAATGTACGCCAAGTTGGTATACGCATTAAAATTGCAATGCTACCACGTATTGTTGGTGCTTTCTTGGCGGTAACTTCAAATTCAATTAGCATTCAAATAGATAAGCGATCGACGAATTAACATAGGCCCCTCTACGGGAAGCTTATCTTAAGCAGCCGTGTCTCCAAACTATAATGTCACTGTTTCTCTGCGCGACAAGTGATATGTTAACCCGACGTACATTGTATTAGCAATTAAGATAATGCAGTTAGTTGTTTTCCAATAATGATTCCGTATTATTCCGTACACCGGGTACTTTTGCCGACGTTATTTTACCATGTAAAAATCTACTGCCGGGGCGATGTGAGCGTTGTATAAAGTCCCACGGTATGTTGCATTGTAGATAGATTTCAGATCATCGATAAAAACGAGTAAATTGTTTTATATTCGATTCGGGAGGTGGCGCAGTGCAGTATAGACGTGTGTTTCCCAACGCAAATGGCGTTGTTGATAAGTAGGTCGGGTTGCTTATCAGAATATAAGTACAATGGACCAACACAATGCCATTATTCATTGTATCATCACCTCGAACCGTCTGAAGATAACAATGCACTTTGTCTATAAGGCTATTATTAAGCTGGAAACAAGCGAATTAAGATAGTATATACAATCCCAAACATGCCTCTACGTCGTACATACATTGTACTATATGCCTAGAAATTGTAACCTAGCATTGTAGGTTTGTATGTGGCTAGCAGAGACACGCATAAATTAATAACCAATAGTCATAAAATCTCATCTTAATTGTTCTTAATTAAAGATAACTAACATAGAAATCCGATATTTATTTTAATCGTGTTAACCTGGATGGAGCTTAGCATTTGGCATTAATATCTAACAATAATCATGTGCTTGTGAATTATACATATGCATACATCCATATATGGGTATATGGATATATATATAGATATATATATATATATAACGAGCTTAGATGCTCTAGAATGTTAACTATGTACACTACAAATGACTAAACTGCACATTAGTATGTGAAGAAGTGACTAAGAACCAACAATGGATATTGTATTCGCTGACAACAGGCCCGTGTTTGTTTATGTAACAGACATCGTGGAATACAATGTAACTCATTGTTATAGCATAAACACCGGCCGGCCTAAGACAATGAGGGATTGTTCGTGCAGCCAAATCATCCTACTTAAGCGTTAAATGTGCAATTACCTACCCGGGTTCTGTACTCATTATATAGTTTTGTTTTGTTTATGGTTCATGGCATTTTACAAAAATATACTGTGGTTTTTAGAAATGTCCCATATATAAGATTATATATTATATATATAATATATAATATATATATAATATATATATATATATACATATATAATATATATTCTAATGTACCATGAACAATTGGATTGGTCCGTACACGTAGCTTTGTGATCAGTTTTGTAACAGGCGGACGAGAGATAAGGGTTTGCTCATTAAAATCACGGGTCTGTTGTTAATTAAGTCGGGGTCGGCCCGGGAGGGGTGCTCATCTCGCAGGGATATCTCCCGGTGAGTTAATTGTCTTCCGCTGACCGCCTTTGTTTACGTGAATACAGCTGTTGACTGCGGTCATCCCTGCATTACGTCACAATCGCGTTTCATGTGAGCGCAAAACCCTAACGAAAACGAGCGTAAACGGGTGAAAGTTTCTCTCCGAACGCGATAATAGCCGAGAATCTCCGCGAATCCTAGAGAATCTCCGAGAATATCTGAGAATCATAGATTTATAATCGAAACGCGCCTACCCCGATAATACTAATAATAATAACGATAATGGTAATAATGCTAGTTGGCGGTTTAGATCAAAACCGCGTGTCGTATCGTTGTGACACTTCTTGTCCCGGTTGACATCTTGGCTTAGTTCGGATTAACTCCTCCTCTTCCTCATCTTCCTCGTCCTCCGTCACCATACCTCTTATGCGTGTAATTGACAATCTAGAGTTTATTCGGTCGACACACTCACGTTATCGCACACTTCGTATCCCCACTTCACTCTTCCTCCACTCCATCGCTAGGCGGTGATGCGATATGACAGTGTTATTTATGTAAATCCGGGCTCCTGACGTAGAACGGTAGCCGACACGCAGTACTGTAAGGAGGCGTTTATTGCATCTTTATCTGACTATAGGCAGATATATCTGTCTGTCTGTCGTTCGAAGCGAATATTTGAATAGGTGTCGATTGTGGATATAAAAAACTAGCGGTTATCGGTGAAACATCGATAACGACAACAGTAGCCCCCTTCTCTCTCTCTCTCTCTCTCTCTCTCTCTCTCTCTCTCTCTCTCTCTCTCTCTCTCTCTCTCTCTCTCTCTCTCTCTCTCAGCTCTCTATTCTACTCTTTGCTCTCTGCTCTCTGCTCTATCACTATCGCATACCTACCGATGCGTAACGTTGCATTGTCACGGTGTCGCACCTACCCGGACCCCGATTCACAATTCATTTGTAAGTCGTAGGTTACGCACACGTATATATCCCAGCAATATTAATATATAAGTAAGCCCATTAACAATAGAACACACGCCCACATCGCTAAAAGAGAACAATACATAATTTCACTTTTACTAGTTGTAAAATACTCAATACTAAAAGGGTACAACGGTAGTGACGTGTATTTCAGGTAAATTAGATTCAGAATACATAGACATGGAATAGCTGCTATATTCCCACCCAGTCCCCAAGCCTTGTAACCGAATGCAAGGAGTTATGATGGACCTTCTAATTCTACATGACAGGTACTGAGGAATCAAAGCTTCTTTCGCACACCCATATATATAAACCAACATATACCCTCATAATCCCATACCCATTGTGATATCACATATACGTGGTATACCCATACACTCATACTCGCATGCCTTCATTCTCACGCTTTCATTCACACACCCTCATACACCCTTACAAATCCTAACATACGTACACACGCATGCCTACACACACGCCTATACATACACGCGCACGTTTATCTGAACTCTACGGAATGTCTTTGTGTGTTCAAAGGGTGTTGACGGACGGATAAGCCTTCTCGTTAATGAAAAACGGCCTTAGCATCCTTAGCGGCCTGTTTCTACAGAACGGACAATGTTGTTTCTCTTTGTAATCGCTATCATTGTAAACGATAGCCCCCGTCTTAACCCCACATCAATTTCTTACACCTTCCCTCACTTTCCCCCCAAACCCTTCGACGGAGTACCTCCGGTCTCCTTCAGTAAATTATATATTATCATATATTAAGATTAAAAAAGTACCGTTTCGAAATTAATTTATTGAATAATATTTGATAAGTAATCAACTCTTTTAATATCATGCATTTAATCCATCATCTATCTATATAGCATACGCTCTGTCCATTTCTCTAGTATCATGACAAAGGAATTATAACAAGCTAATATCTCCTAAATATTTATTTATATAATAAATAAATGGTAGACGGTGACCAAAAAAATGTTTTTTCTTCGTTAAACGACCTATATTGTAAGCGGATGTATATATAAGTATAATGATGTGAAACATAATGGCTGTATTGTCTCGTTCGACGAGTAATAATCAAGAATGGCTTGCCTATTTTCTAGCTACGCAGTTGTTTTTAGGCGACAGCAAATATTTGTTAAACTTCGCAAGTAAATAGCACAAAATTGCACCGGGTCTATATTTATCTCTATAGCCCACTACTGCGAGAAAAGGAACATTCGAGATTGTTCTTTGTGCGTTATTAACGTCGAGTAGTAATGTATCTTTTATCCAGTTTCCATGGCATATAGCTCATCGATAGATGCACCCAGGATACATACCTTTATACATAATAGGAGATACATCCCAAACACCCAGCAACATTGATAGCTATACCTATGCTATTAATCATACGTTACCTTTACTCCTAACCACACCTTTAACCCCCCCCCCCCCCCCCCGACCACACCCTTAACCACACCTCCTCCAATACAGAGACATGTCTTCGAAGCGTAAGAACACGCCGATAAAGATCTCGCACGACCACGTGCTTGACGTAGTGACCTCTCTCCATCCCGAAGCCAAGCGAGCCCGTTATTCACCATACCACGTGATAACTGCGAGCCCTTCACCGCCTCTACAGTCGCAGGCACGCCCACTTTCGCAACTCTCACGTGCCTCGACTAGCCCCGGCAGCGTAGCTTCTTCCACACGGGAAGATTTCTACCCGACCGAGCAGCACAGAGCACACCCTGCTGCCTCGCTAGATTGGCGCCGCACCATGGCCCAGAAACCCGAGGAATGCCTGGATGAGTTAATGTCTAACGACGCCAGCAGTGTAGCTCAAAAACAGGCAAAGATCAACATGATGATCCAGGAACTACAGCGTATACACAATAGCCTCGCAGAGGTTTGTCTATTGCAGGGTATATTATAGTAGGCACATGTAGCGTATTGTAGGGCAGGGTAAGGTAGGGTAGGGTAGGGTAGGGTAGGGTAGGGTAGGGTAGGGTAGGGTAGGGTAGGGTAAGGTAGGGTAGGGTAGGGTATAGTATACCAAGACAACATCAAATATTTTTGATCTATCCAAATGTTTTAGTTATATAATAAAAATGAAAATATATTTTATTTGCATTCAAAATATATTATGTTTATATTTTTTTTAAATAGTTATATAAGATTGTATAATAGTTACATCAACTGGTTTCATATGGCTAGCTATGGTTTTATATGGTAGAGTAGTGTAGTATAGTCGAGTTTAGTATATGGTTAGTGTAGTGTAGGAACGTGGCTTAGGGAAGTGAATAGGTGGTTTAGGTAGCTAATGTAAGTTGATATGGTATTCACGTATGGAAATAGGGTGGTTATGTAAGAAGTGTAATGTATGAATTTACACCTTTTGCCCCCTATTACCACACGTACCTCTCATGTATAACGGTGCCGTATGCTAGTGGTCAGTTATTGGGCAGCTGTTGCAGATTACAGGCGTGGGGCGTGTACCTCGGCCTAGTTATGTCCGCTTACGATGTTACCGAATAGCTGTACATTGGTCAGCTGTGCTAATATAACAACCCCACATCGCACGACCGCACGCCACTCCACACCGCAAAACCGCACACCGCACCGTAATACTGCATCACACATTATATACCGCATCACTAGCTCGGAATAACTGAAGTAGAAAACGCGGCAAAATTTAGATTAACGAGTCGAATCATGTGCGTTGATACAATGTAACCATTCCTTGACCACTGCGGTCAGCAATTTGTCACCTTTTCTATAAATACCGACATGGTCAATATACGTATCAGCCTGCGGCCAATAAATCTTATTTAAGTGATTTGTAAGTTAGATTTTAAAGTGGGGTTTATAATTATAGGGGGGCATATGAAGTTCTTATGTACGCCATAGACAACACATCTTAAATATATCAACTAATCACCAACTACTAGCATCTAGCCATTAACCGTTACTATTGCAGGATTCGTCGTCTGTTAAAACTAGTGGCGGCATCGTGAACTCACAGATCTTCTCACCCGGTTAGAATTTGCATTGTTTTGTTATCCCTTACATTCTTATACCCCATCTGCAGCCCTACGGCCCTATACCCATGTACCCCCCATCGCCAATAGACTTTAGTCTGCACCAACACAATCGCTTCGATGATCTATTGTGGACCCAATCTCTTGCATAACGCCGTGGCGTCTCTTCAGATCCCTTGTCTTATCTATCTCTTTCTCTCTCCGTGACACGTCTACCGCTTTGTACTCATCGCCGACTTATCGTTATCTAGTCCGAGTGCGATTATTCACTGATTTACAGAATACCGAACGATATAATGATCGTAGTTTTATTAAATCATTAATAGTTCTCACACGAGTGTGATTGTCAGAAATTGTCTGCGTCAAATTATGAGTGTCAAAGTGTGATTGTCAAAGTAAAATATTATACAAGTAGTATTTGATTTTCTACGAATGTTATTATAAAAATGTATATTATTTAATATTTTTTAAAATAAGATCAAATGTAATGTATTTTACATATAAAAAAATATAGTTTAGCTATTATAATAACAAAAAGTTCAAATCGGTATTGGACTATAGGTATCGTTACTATGTTGTATTGAACTTTTATGAATATGTCACAACGATATCGATTTAGAACAGTTTCTATGCACATTCGCTCTAGAAGGATTGGCTTTCGACTAATCATTAAAGTTATTGTTTACTGAACAACGCATTATCATCGACCATGTTTACATTGCGAGCTTATCGCGGCCCTGTATACATCATTAACTCTACCGGCCACGAAGGCGCATAGTTATGAATGCACGCTGTTTATATGAACGACCCTACGAGCGACCCTATGAACCCCTTGTAACCTATTATAACCCGTCTCACATCTGTTTATTATTAAGATGCCCAGGCGCGAGGAGGAGATTCAAGTATAAAGGGTCCTTTCTTTTGCCAAAGGGAAAGTGACGACCCGGTTACGCCCTCCCCACCTACGCAACGCCCCTAACGACGCACGCACGACGCCCGCATGTCGTGCTGGGAGCGGGGAATCACTAGGGTCGCTTACGTAACACGCCCTCGATGGGGTCTCTTACGACGTATTGCGTAATACGTGCGTGTGTGTTTGCGTGGTTGCGTCTCGCATGTAGATCTACTGTAAATAGGATGAATATCATAGCCCGAATCCGTTAATAACAAATTAAGAATGTAATTTTAATCGTGTCATCTCTGTCCAATGTAACTATATCTCCGTACACGTTGGGTGTATTCGTACTTATACCTAACTGAGTACATTCATGTAACTGGGTATTACATTGTTATATACTTCCCCGTCCCCGTTTCTTATTCCTAGAATACGAAATCATGTAATTATTATATAAAATTTAAATATAATTCTCAATAGAAATGAAATAATACAATGTTATTATATAATATAAAGTCAGTTTGCCGGAATCACTTTACGAGATATCATAAGCAATAGTTAACTGACTAACTAGTACTTAAACAGTAGTTAACTAACGCAGTGTTTTAGAGGTTGTTGAACACGATTCGGCGACAATTCACAAACCGGAAACCCGAGACTTTATGTATCAATCCGTCAACGCAGCGCGCTATTATTGCTTAATTATAACGGAATATCGTGATAAGCCCGGTGTTGGGTTCATATACATTGTAGAACGTCGCCTTAACGACCCAGGCCGGGCTAACTCTAGCCAAGACTAGTATACGGGGAAGGGAGCAAGAAGGGAGGGAAGGAGAACTTGTCCCTGCCATAATGATTAATCACTTCTACGTAGTTTCACTTTGGGACGCATTGTTCCGGTGTGTTCGGGTAGCAGTGAAATCTCGTCCACCCAGTCACCCCAGCCGGCTCACCCTTTCTTATCCCTCCTTCCCTCCCTCCGCCTCTCCCGTTAATAAATACAACGGATATAACGCTTATGATATTAATATGGAATACTTGTCCGCGTTCACTCCGATGCGCGCGCGAAATCTCCAGACAATCGCACATACACACTCGATCTCGCACACGACGTGAGTAATGGCATTGATATAGTACCTAAGACATAAGTCGCGCAACAATATAGTGTTATATAATAACGGCACAATGAGATTCGGAAAATACATATATACATATATACCATCAAGCAATCCAGGCACGTTTGTGCATCGTTCATTTAGAATATAACTTACTCGCACTCGAACACCAAATCATTTAAAACCCCGATATCAGCATATTCTTTGGTGATCACGAACTGAAAACTAACCCATATTTAACACCATTTCACAGGTGCTTCCAGTCCTTGTGGTTCTTTATCCCCTCGTCTAGAGTCTCCGGTCAGCTCGAGTCAATCAACTTCTTACACTCGTCCCGAGGAGAGTCCTTTGAACCTCAGCATTCCCCGCGACGGCCCCACGCCCTTTTCCATCGCCGCGCCTTCCAGTCTTACTTCCGGTATGCACGGCGGCGTATTGTCAGGCGTGCGACCTCTACTGTTCCCGCAGCAGCTGACCGCCGTGTCCGGTCATCTGGTGAACTCGTATGTGTCCCCCTATGCCCCGCCCACTCTGCAGATGCCTTCACCGGCCGCCACTGCTGCCCTGTTCAACCAGTTTCACAACCTCAACGACTTGGCACATATTGAGCGCGTTAGTAGTTTGACAGAGTTATAGGGGTATAAGATTAAGCCTTATCTTGTAGGTATGAATGGCTTGGATAAGTTAAAGTTAAATATTGAGGAGAGGTGGTAAATAAGGTAAATTGTGCTAAATAAAGTTATAAGGTAAGGATTGAATAAAGAGTAAGATATTGGTAAAGGTTAATATAGCGTACAGTATCAAAGAGGGGTATTGTGTTGTAGTGGTGTATTACAACGGTATGTAAAATGGCAATGTGTACGGGTATAGTACTTTGCATACCCTGCTACCATATGTATACACTGTACAATGTACACTGTACATTGTACAGTGTACATTGTACACCGTACAGTGTACAACGTATTCTGTACGTATTACATACATCGTATGGTGAGTAAAATCACGTATGGTGTAGCAATAGGGTTGTGTGATGTTTAGAGTTGTTTGTGGTAGTGTAGAGGTGAAGATATGTTAATCATAACTCTGGTTTCTCCTTCAAGTCATACAATACCCCTCTATCTGGAAGAAAGAATGTTTTATTTACGTTTCGATAATGGGGATTTCGATATTTGATCGATTTCTACATCGGAAAGACGACACCTGTCGGTAAAAAATGGCGGTGGCGTTTACATAATCGTGTATCTTAGCAAATCGAATCACTCAACACAGCAATATTGTTAACCGTAATAATGATTTGTTTACTCCGTACGACAATCACCAGCGTGCCGGTGCAACTAGTCACTCGCCTCCCCTTCCCTCCCATTCCCTTCCCTCCCCTTCCCTCCTCTTCTCTGTCTGCACCGTTAATAGAATCGTATACATTCCGGTGTGCCTCGGTAACCTATACTTATCGTTTACTGCAATATTGTCACTATATTTAATATGATTAAAGTATAGGTGCCATATTATCAGAGGCTGGGAATAAAAGAGTGTGCATTTCTTTATTAATTTACCGGTATAACATTTAACGATACTCCATATAATAATAGTGGAATAAATTAATATTTAATTAGACCGAAGTTCAAATGTATGTAAATATTTTTTTCAAATTGAAAAAATCAAATGTTATTTATATTTATATGTTTTTTTATATGAAAGATTTTAGATTAAATCTATTTTGACATAGATTACTAATACCGATGGAGTTTATAACGAACATTCTTTCTCTTTGCACAGGAGAAGTTGGTACAGGAGGCACTCCTAAGGCAGATGCCGTTACACCAACCGAAACAACACGCCCTTTATCCGGCTAGTTTTCCGGTGGCTACGAGCTACGTACCTCCCGTTGCCGCTATGGCACCTCTGCTACTGACCTCAGTAAACGCGATGGCAGCCAGGGACTGTAAACCTACGCTCTCCGAACTTTCGCACTCACCGGTCTCACAAGGTTTGTTATAGTGGCTTAATGAGCTGAGTAATGTGTATTTAATAATGAACCTTTAGTGGAGATCCTTTTACATGGAATCTTTGACGGTGAGTTTTCTTAACAAGATCTTTTAAACGTGTCATTTAATTAGCAAATTGACCACATCTTACTACTAGTAATGTATAGTAATGTTTAGAAACTCACTCTCGCGTACTCTTACATACTCTCACACACTCTCACACTCTCTCATACACTCTCCCACACTCTCACACAATCATACACACTCTCACACATCCTTACACTATTTCATCCACACTTACAAATTTTCTCACACATACACCCACACAATACACGCTCTTACACATCCTTACATAACCACAAACACATACACGCATACATACAAATACGTACACATACACACGTGCGCACTAACAACCACACATATCCACACTCTAAATCTATACAGACACCCTCACGCACCCACACATCGTGTACCGTAATACCACCCACTAATACACGCTTCCTATCTAGACTCACCGCTATCTATACATAGCTCATTGTTTACGATATACACATTGTTTCTTGTTGATACTGCGCGGTTAGGAATGCACTGGGTCCACCTTCCCTCCCCACCTTCCCTCCCCTCCATCTCTCCCCTCATCTATACTCCTCATCCTGCCCTGCCGCATTAAATAAAAAGCGCTATAATTGATTGCGGCGAGGCATTATTAATAACGATTCACGCGAACAATAAACAGCAAAGACCGCCGGTGCAAAGATGACGAGATCTAAGGCTGATGCCACGCCCCCTTCGAAAGATGAAGCGTCGACGGTACACGTTAAGAGGCCAATGAACGCTTTCATGGTGTGGGCGAGGGAAGAACGCAGGAAGATCTTAAAAGCGTGCCCCGACATGCACAACTCCAATATCAGTAAGATTCTAGGTGAGTATTTTATACCGTTATTATGCGGATGTTATGAGGAAGTAATGCGGTGCTTATGAGGATGTTATGCGAAGGTTATGCGATACTTACATAGGGTTAAATGGATTATTCGGATAATGATAAAGGTAATGCCATATTTAGCATTACATAATTTAATAATTTCTTCCGAGACTGCAATTCCTCTTGCCATGACTCACTCGATGATTCATCAAACGTATACACTCACTCAGGAGCTAAGTGGAAGGATATGACAAATTCCGAGAAACAACCTTACTACGAAGAGCAAAGTCGCCTCAGCAAACTGCACATGGAAAAACATCCCGACTACAGATACAGGTCGGTGATGAGTAGAAGTAGTGGTGTGATTTCAAAACAGGCATTTTGCATAGTTCATATGTAAATACATGTCCATTTGTAGACCTAGATTAGCACATTAATATATACAATAGCTATTACTGATAATTAAAACCACGTACAATACCGTACAGCCATGTACAACCATGTACAACCATGTACAACCACGTACAACCACGTACAACTAAACACAACCACACACAACCACGTACAACAACGTACAACAACGTACAACCATGTACAACCACATACAACCACGTACAACCACATACAACCACGTACAACCACGTATAACCACATACAACCACGTACAACAACGTACAACCACATACAACCACGTACAACTAAACACAACCACACACAACCACGTACAACTACGTACAACCACATACAACCACGTACAACCACGTACAACCACGTACAACCACGTACAACCACGTACAACCACGTACAACCACGTACAACCACGTACAACTACGTACAACTACGTACAACCACGTACAACCACGTACAACCACGTACAACCACATACAACCACGTACAACAACGTACAACCACATACAACCACGTACAACTAAACACAACCACACACAACCACGTACAACTACGTACAACCACATACAACCACGTACAACCACGTACAACCACGTACAACCACGTACAACCACGTACAACCACGTACAACCACGTACAACCACGTACAACCACGTACAACTACGTACAACCACGTACAACCACGTACAACCACGTACAACCACGTACAACCACGTACAACCACGTACAACCACGTACAACCACGTACAACCACGTACAACCACGTACAACCACGTACAACCACATACAACCACGCACAACCACGTATAACCACATACAACCACGTACAACCACGTACAACCACGTACAACCACGTACAACCACGTAAAAATACATAATGACCGATACAATCAAATTACAATTACTCACATTCTCACTCACACTTATACTCCATATTTATATTCTTCTCATTCTAATCCCTGCCTAAATTGCAGACCTCGCCCCAAGAGAACTTGTATCGTAGATGGCAAGAAACTTAGAATCTCTGAGTACAAGCACTTGATGAAAGAGCGCAGACAAGAAGTCAGGAGGTTCTGGGTGAGTCCCGATGGTTCTACCAGTACATATCCGGTCGAAGGAGCACAGATGCAACAAGGTTAGAAATGTCGTGATGAGTTGAGAGTGATGGTATTAAGGTCAGAGGTATTAAAGTCAGAGGTATTAAGGTCAGAGGTATTAAGGTCAGAGGTATTAAGGTCAGAGGTATTAAGGTCAAGTTAATTATGTTTAAGATTGAAATTCAGTTTATTAATTTGGGAATAAAAATTGTTGTAAAAACATCGAAATTGAGTTAAATTCACAAATTCACTACATGTATACAATTCTTGTAAAACCTAAATGCCTGAACACCTCCATAAAGAGTCTTAGTAGGGTTTATTAAGAGAGATTTAGAAACTTAATAAGGTTTATTATATTAAGAGACTTAGATTTATAGTTATAAGTTGCAAACTATGTAATGAAATAATAAATTCTTTTGATTGCATAATGACATGTCCCACCCGCAATTACAGTTTCCCCTTCGTGTGTGTCTCCGCCGAGTTTTGAAGGGCGAACTGCTCAGATCAAAACCGAAAGCAACGTATTCTCGCCTCGAGATGGTTCCACCTCCAGCGGCTCTCGCCAGATGGTCGTCGGCACAGGCGAACACGTAGCCTTGTTCCGACCAACGTGCTCGGTCCCTAGACCCCTCGTCACCTCCTCTTAAACCAGTATTGCCCGTTCGCCGACCTTACACTCCATAGCATATAGAACACACTGTAATGTCTCTTTTTTTACGACCCGACCACTACACACTACGTTTATATATAGAAATTGACACACCTTTGTGTACATATCGCATTGACCACTTTTGTATCGACTATCACATATAGAATAGAATGCTTTGTCCGTAATAACACGATGTCCACTGATTTCCGACAATGACGGTGAAACCCGTTACCCTGGTGATGGTAAACTTGACGACAAACACCTGTAATACTAACCACTAGTCTCTAACTTCTGTATAACCTCTGTCCGATGAGAGGTTGTTCCCTCTCTCTCTCTCTCTCTCTCTGCGTACCTCTGCCCTGGGGTACGACCTTCACTAACCAACACAATCGCGCAGAAAATTACGCAAGCCAAGTCTTTAAATCCACGTAACTACCGCTACTTAAAACATTGATATCATGAAAACTCTGAATGTATATCATTACTCCTCTCCCACAGCCATACCACCACAATGTATGTATTATATCAATGTACTCAATAATAAACCCTCACACAAACAAGACATTGTTTATCTTACTTTAACTTATAACCAGAAAATAATTTCGACTCTTAATTTAAAAACATAAAATATTATGAAAACATTATTTAGTAGTAAAGTAGTAACTTTACAAAGAATTGATTTACTACAGAAGATATCATCGAAACACTAAGAACATATTTCAGAAGTGTAGGCGATTATGTTGAGAAATATCAACTATATAATTATAATATTAATAATAATAAGTATATATTAGATAATAATAAAAGATATCTTTGAATTAATATTGCATATTTGGTTTAATAGTTGATGTATCCAATAAATAGTAAAATCATATATTTTAAATCTACTAATAATCGCACATTTAATTCATAACAAACTACACGACAATATTACATACGTTATTCATCTTAAGGAACTGTCTGCGAGTATACAATCGTAATCGGATACATGTTAAGAGATAGATTGACCTAAGCAAACTATTTTTAGAAAACCGTTCTATTAATTTTGTTTGAAATACTGTACCAAAGTTTCATACTTTAATTTACAAGACTCATTATCTGAGTTTTATATATTGAACATCAATTAAATAAGCTATCTTTAGTATTCTATATTCTTCTTTTCCAATTCAACAATATGTTTTACAAACTTGAAATATGTACTTAAAACAACCTAGTACCCAAGAGTACCCTTGTTAATCTTGGCTAGTAACGTATAATCATTTGAATACAACTTTAGACCACAATATAAAGTTAATATTCACAAATAATATATATATATATATATATATATATATATTAATATCTTACTTACAGGCAATATTTTTAATGTGGGAACAATTTAAAGATTAGTAATTGATTTTATATCATAATCTGATATATATTCATATATACGTTCCTATTTGATATATGTATATTCACCTAAAAGTTTTCTAATTATATCCGGTAAAAATTTAAGCTGGGTAATCATGTAGTTCATAGATTTAGGAGTAGTTAAATGGAATTATAAGAAATTGTTCATTTGATGTTATGAAACTTCCCATATAAGTTATGGACTTTATTCTTTTATACATTATTATTATTTATTATAATCTATATACAATTTTATTTTTTAGAACATAGGGCTACTTTTACATTATGAATTTTAATTTTTTTAATATATTCATTTTAATTATTTATGATTCAACCAAATCTTTAATATAGTAATTAATAAAAAATAAATAGATACCGTCTATATACATAGTACTATAAAGGAAGTTTACATGTTGAGTAATAGAATGGTTTATTATCTGTATACAAACATATAATTAAGCTAACTGACATTACACGAATTTATTAAAGTTAAATTTATGACTAAGTAAATTTACTCTTAAGAATCACTATAATTATTATATTAAAGATATATGACATATTTTATTATGAATAGTAAATGGCCATAATTCCTTAACAGCAAGGTATAATAAAGTTGAATATATTAATAACATAATAAGAGTTAGTAGTTAATTTAAAATACATGTGGACACGTTTAAATTATATATTATAATACAATAATACAACAATGATTCAATAATTGATGTAAAATGTTTTGAATCATATATATTATATTGATCGTCTTTCATTATTTAGATTTATATATATATAATATAATATCGTATGTTATTGCAACTCCCTGATAATAATCTAGGTAATTTCCTTATATTGTATATTTTATTTAAATTGAATATGTTGAATTTATTTATATTTAAAAAAAATGGTATTTCATATTCACATCATTCTATTTGCTAAGTTTGAAAAGATGGAAAATGTGTTGAATATATTTATATTTTTTTTATGAAATTATAATACACAAATGTATACAATTTGAATAAATGATACGTAAATTTAATGTATCCTATGTATATACTACCCAGTAAACATTTCAGGTAATTTCATTTTTTGCATTGCATAATCACTTTTATATTATTTTTTATTTTTGTCGACATATCAAAGATTTACAAAACTATTACATCACTCTGTCTACTGGGTATCGAGTCACCCTGTTTACTGGGTACCCCATAAAGCTATCCAGGTCATTTTTAGTTGTATTGGTATATAATAAAAGTGAAAATATAATTTACTTGTATTAAAAATATATTATGCTAATTTATTAAAAGTTAGACAAAAGAAAAGTCTTTCAAAAATTCGTATAAATTACCTTAAAGCTACCCTAGACCGCTTTTTCATGAGATTATTTATTATTAAATGTATTATCTAATCAATCATACATTTAACTTTCAAAGTCATAGCATTACTTTTTATTTTTTAATTGCATTCTCTCTAACACACCATAAACTATAGTTAACAGTATTGTGTTTGAAGAATGTATAAACAAAATAAATAATAATAATATATGTTTGAAGTTATTTGTTGTGCCTATAGGCAAATATATATATTTTAACCTAATTTAATTTTTATTTTTTAATTGCATTCTCTTTAACACACCATAAACTATAGTTAACAGTATTGTGTTTGAAAAATGTATAAACAAAATAAATAATAATAATAATAATATATGTTTGAAGTTATTTGTTGTGCCTATAGGCAAATATATATATTTTAACCTAATTTAATTTTATTAAGATATAATACTAGACCACGTCGATATTAAATATATTTTATTATATGTTAGCAGGTATACATGATTCTTATTGTATTGTAATATATACATCGGTGGAGTTATTTGTTTCTATACCAGGATAATAAAATAAGTGAAACTTGAAAGTGTTAAGAAATTGCCTAAACTTGCTTACGTTCTATGTAAAAATGTTTAGGTTTTAAAAAGAACTAATGAATGATTTAAATTATTTTATATATTATTTTAAAAATAATTATAAAATAATTATTATCTATTTGATTCTAAACTTTTCTAATAATATTAATACACAGCCATTTTTGGAAATAATAACAGGTTCTTCAGTTATTACTGAAGAAAGTTGAACTATATATTAGATATAATATATAAGTTAAACATCATATAGTATTAGAAACATAGTCATGTGTATACACGATTAATTAAACATCATATTTATAAATTCATAATATAATATATATTCATAATAATACATAATATAATATATATATTAGAATTGCAAATTATAGTTCTGTATATATCATAAAATATTAGACAATGTTCTTCTTCTCAGAAATAACCTCCGACTACTTTATTATAGACAAAATTGATATTTTTATTGTGATATCTGAAACTTTGAAATATAAAATTAAATAAATAATAATTGTCGATAACAAGATCAATGCATTAAGATTCCAATAGGAGACGGAGGAGTAGACATGTGGAGTGGTATACAGGATATAGAAAGATGGAGGAATGGGAAGGAGCGTTGGCGAAATTAATTACTTGTAATAATGGTATATTAATTATTGATAATTATATAATAATTATTAATTAAATATATTTATGCATAAAGAGATAATAGATTACATGCAAGTTAGAAACTAGTGCTGTAGATGAATTTGAAAGCATAATCACCAATTAATACATAAATGCAAATGTTGATAAAAAACATGAATTATTCTGTAATACAACAGGAATAATAATAAAAGCAATGTAGTTTCAAATTAATCAATGACGAAACAAAATAATAATATCTCCACTTATATACGTCATAGAGACATTGCAATTACGCAATCGCCACTAACTTCCTACAAATGTACCTTTTTACAAAGGATTTAATGTTTCTTTAAAAGAATTTCGTAGAAAGATAACTCTAGTAGGTTATTGCATATAGTCTCGACAGTGTACGGCGTACACTGTACGACGTACACCGTACGGCGTACACCGTACGGCGTACACCGTACGACGTACACCGTACGACGTACACCGTACGACGTACACCGTACGACGTACACCGTACGTGTCACCGTACGACGTACACCGTACGACGTACACCGTACGTGTCACCGATTCGATCAGACGCTAAGCCGGAATTAGTTTCAACTCTAATTCCTAGGCCGAATAAAGTGGATACTAACAAAACCTTGGCTCATCGATACAGAACTACCCAACAATCGAGTTTCGACCGTAGTCGACTATAGTAGATCGTGTTTGCCGAATAATATCAGATGGGATTAACGTAAACGTTTTCATTTGCACCAAAAAACTCAAATAACGCAAGCAGAATCATAGAGATAAGTCTGACAAGATGTATAGATTATGTAGCAGTAATAATTAATAACGAGATAGTGAATAACATTAGAATTACATTGTGTCGTAAACTGAATTAATCGTGGTTGGTATGTTTATAATGAAAATAGTATTAGGTCATCCGACTCGAGAAAGCACTATATATATATATATATATATATATATATACATATATATATATATATATATATATATATATATATATATACATATATATATATATATATATACGTGTGTGTATATATTACATACGGCGGTTGAAATATTTGCATGTTAAATCTAAGCCAATGCAACGAAATGGTTGATTTATATATCGTCATGGAATACACCGATTTAATCGGGAATTGAACATGGTTCAAATCCCCATTGTTGGCGTGACCAACTCACGTCATTGGGTATAATCGAGGTACCAAGATCATCGTTCCATATTAATAACGTATATATTAAAAACTTAATATATACATATTTTCAATTTGTCTACAAATATATGCTAGTATTTAATACTATTTATACAACAAATATGATCATTCTTGTATTATATAATTTAATTTAATATTATCATTACTTCTTTATCTAAATATTATGCATAATATATGTACTTATTCGTACTAACAACAACATCTTATAATAGTTAAATTATCAATATATTTAAATAAGTAGCTTTTTAGATGTTTAATGTCGATATAATTTCATAAAATATATTAAAATGTATCATATTTAAATCATTAAATGTTGAATAAGAATATTAATATATAGTTATTATACATCTATCTATCACAACCAAAATGTTATATATATGTGTATCTGTTTGTTTGTCGATAATGTTATTTAATTACTTATTAATTTGTTGAGGATTCTCCTTGATTTAAAAACAATACATACGAAAATTGAACATAATATATAGTGAGTGCACCTGTTTTAAAATTATAATTGTTATATTTTATATAATCTGTATAAGAAAAAAATAGATGCAGTAATATTTGGAGATCTTGTAAAATACAAAAATAATTGAGTTTTCTCATTATTTAGAATTAAAGTTATGCCTAATTTTATAATTTAACTTTTTAGTAAAAACATTTCATTCTAATTTATATCATCTAATATATGATATAGAATATTTAAAGTATCCTTATTCATATTCCACACATAATATAGGATACACATATTCTATATATAATTGTACTTAATTTCTTTAATTCAAAATTATTAATTATAAATTAAATATATGCAATTAATAATTGTTTTGTAAATAATCGGCAGCTAATTTTTTACCATTTTATTTTATTATCAGAACCTAATAATTTTAAAGCTTTCAGGATACTACATATACATACTATTAGGAATACAGCAACTATTCTTGTAGTCCTAGAGGTATATATATTATATTTGCACCATGTTCGATGCTATTATGATAAATAATTTAACGATAAAATCACATAATACATTTTAATATCGAAAGCTGCTTTAATAATTAATGCGAAAGATACTCGTTCAATTCTGGAATACAATAAAATGTATTATCGGTTTACAGCAATTTTGTAGTATTTTTTGTATATTTGCCATTCGTTAGTAAAGTTAATAAAACACGAATGCTTAACAATATCGTTTAATCTAATATAATATAAATGCTTGCAAATCAATATGTTTTGTAAGATACCACGTTGTAAGATAACTATAAAACTAAACAATAAACACGATTATTATACGCAAGATTATTATATATCGGGTTATTATTTATCGGGTTATTATTTATCGGGTTATTATTTATCGGGTTATATTGATATCGATCAACGTGTAATCGATCTGGCCGATTATAATGTGTAGATTTGCATCACAATGCACTGATCTATGTCAGCGTGGTAATGTTAGGCAAGTCACTCACGCAATTTTCATATGTCAATAGGCTTTTTCTATTCACATAATA
>OZ038316.1:30542341-30604841 GCA_964035775.1 Osedax frankpressi
ACTCACTCACTAACTCACTAACTCACTAACTCACTCACTCACTCACTCACTCACTCACTCACTCACTCACTCACTCACTCATTCACTCACTCACTCACTCACTCACTCAGTCACTCACTCACTCACTCACTCACTCACTCACTCACTCACTCACTCACTCACCTACTCACTCACTCACTCACTCACTCACTCACTCACTCACTCACTCACTCACTCACTCACTCACTCACTCACTCACTCACTCACTCACTCACTCACTCACTCACTCACTCACTCACTCACTCACTCACTCACTCACTCACTCACTCACTCACTCACTCACTCACTCACTCACTCACTCACTCACTCACTCACTCACTCACTCACTCACTCACTCACTCACTCACTCACTCACTCACTCACTCACTCACTCACTCACTCACTCACTCACTCACTCACTCACTCACTCACTCACTCACTCACTCACTCACTCACTCACTCACTCACTCACTCACTCACTCACTCACTCACTCACTCACTCACTCACTCCACTCACTCACTCACTCACTCACTCACTCACTCACTCACTCACTCACTCACTCACTCAATTACTCACTCACTCACTCACACACTCACTAACCCACTCACTCACTCACTTACTCACTCACTCACTCACTAACTCACTCACTCACTCACTCACTCACTCACTCACTAACTCACTCACTCACTCACTCACTCACTCACTATTTGAATCTGACTTAATCTTCTACAAGCATATTTCATCTATAACTAAGCAATGTAATTATAAAATATTTAAAATAAAACAAATTAAACACCTTCTCAACCAGATATCACTCAAAATACTCACATCTGCCTACATTCTATCTAAACTTGACTAATGCAACTCACTTTTAATTAATATACCTAAAATACAAGAAAAACGACTTAACAAAATTATTAACCACAATTGCAGACTTATTTTCAAACTACCTAAACGAACACACATCACATTATACAGAAAAAAAACTTGAATTTCTAACCTTTAAACACAGATCCATATACAAAACTCTAACAATAATACATACTGCACTGAAAACTGATATCCCTAAATATATGAGTGACTCAATTAAATTAAAATTGAAATATAATCTAAGATCATCCAATAAAAAACTGCTTAAACAAGACATAACTAACAATTTTCCAAACTTTGGAATAAGTTACCCATAACTGTTACCAATGAAATTAATACAAATACTTTTAAAAGCAAACTTCACAAATACTTACTTGGTCTAGACTGATATAGCATGACACACCCTTATAATATTCCTATGCTACTGAATTATCAAATTGACTTACACTCTACTTTTATCTAATACTATATATATTACTCAACTACAAATACGCCACTACTAATTTCTACAGCCTATATTACGTTACCACTTTTACTACCTACTTCTTACCAACCTTACTACTACTCTTCACCTCCCTTACACGTACATTTATATCTGACATACTTTCTCTACACACTATCCCCTATACATTTCTCCCATATACACAATGTGAATTATATACCTCCCTCACATGCAATTCCCTCTCACGCAACTTCCTTACACATATTACCACAATTATTACCTCGATTATTTATTTATATTGAAAAACGTATTATTTACTATATTAATTTTGTTATATTTCGTTAATAATACTTACACTCACCTTCTAAGAATGTAAACATTGGATTTTAGTGAATAAACATATACACACATACACTCACTCACTCACTCACTCACTCACTCACTCACTCACTCACTCACTCACTCACTCACTCACTAACTCACTCGCGTATTCACTCACCATATGTATAATGCACATTGCACACTTCCCTCACATGCAATTCCCTCTCATGTGACTTCCTTACACATATTACCACAATTATTACCTCGATTTTATTTATTTTGAAAAACGTATTTACTATATTAATTGTGTTATATTTCGTTAATAATACTTACACTCACCTTCGAACAATGTAAAAATTGGATTTTCGCGAATAAACATATACAAACACACACTCACTCACTCACTCTCTCACTCACTCACTCATTCACTAACTCACTCACTCACTCACTCACAACCCACTCACTCACTCACTCACTCACTCACTCACTCATTTGCTCACTCACTCACTCTCCAACTCTCTCATTCACTCACTCTCTCATTCACTCACTCGCTCACTAACTCACTCACTCACTCACTCTCTTATTCACTAACTCACTCACTCACTCACTCACTCACTCACTCACTCACTCACTCACTCACTCACTCACTCACTCACTCACTCACTCACTAACTCACTCACTAACTCACTCATTCACTCACTCTCTCATTCACTCACTCACTCACTAACTCACTTACTCACTCACTCTCCAACTCTCTCATTCACTCACTCACTCACTCATTCACTTACTCACTCACTCTCCAACTATCTTATTCACTCACTCTCTCATTCACTCACTCACTCACTCACTCACTCACTCACTCACTCACTCACTCACTCACCCATTCACTCATTCACTAACTCACTCACTCACTCACTCACGCACTCACGCACTCACTCACAACCCACTCACAACCCACTCACTCACTCATTCGCTCACTCACTCACTCTCCAACTCTCTCATTCACTCACTCTCTCATTCACTCACTCACTCACTAACTTACTCACTCACTCACTCTTTCATTCACTCACTCACTCACTCACTCACAACCCACTCGCTCACTCACTCATTCGCTCACTCATTCACTCTCCAACTCTCTTATTCACTCACTCTCTCATTCTTTCACTCGCTCACTCTCCAACTCTCTCATTCACTCACTCTCTCATTCACTCACTCTCTCATTCACTCACTCACTCACTCACTAACTCACTCACTCACTCATTCACTCACTCACTCACTCACTCCTATATCGCATGTAATATCAACAATTGTTGATATTACATGCGAGATATTTAAATATATAAAAACTTATTAAGTCTAGTAAATTTAATTTCACTATTAGAATAAATAAAATATATCCTTTACTACGCATAATAAATATAACTACTTTTCATTATCTTACTGCTACTTGTATACACACAAATATATATATATATATATATATATATATATATATATATATATATATGTATATATGTATATATATATATATATATATATATATATATACAAATTATATAAATATATATATATATATATATATATATAGATCATCCTTGTAAACATGGAAGTGTAACACCCGTATTAGACTAATCTAAACTTGAAATTAAATCTACATAAAAACTATCGCTCGTTATTTAAGCTATCATTCCTTTCACATTAATGTAACGTGATTTCAAAACATCTTACTGGCCTACTAGAAAATAAACGTCTCCTCCGGTAAAAAACACTTGTAAAATAAACTATATTACCGAAACAATAATACTCGATTTAAATGTATTTAAATGACAATACAACTATAGTTATTATAATAACTTAATACATATACCAATGTTATGCTCATATTACTCGATATATCAGTTTATTATGGTATTATAACATTATACGATTGCACAAATAAGATAATTTCTTACATATGAGATATTTTCCATAATAAACGATCACGTGATTTTCTCATATTTTGCAATTTGGCGAGGAATCGTTCGATTCCAATTATGTTTCTATTTATTCAAATTCAACATTTATTATCACATGATATACAATTGTGCACAACAACTGATTAATATCCGCTAAACTCAAGTATAGATGGAATAAATACTCGCATGTGTTCATAGCGTATAAGTGGCCGACTATTTATTATTTTATAACAACTACTTCTCAAATTCAACATTAATAAAAATGTATGTATAATATTCCAAACTTAATATAAAATATCACTTAATCTATTATACTAAATATATATATATATATATATATATATATATATATATATATCAAAATTGCGAATATAGACTTTTCTCTTTGTTTTATATTTGACAAATCAGACAATAAAAACAAATTTCAATACTTAACTATATAATTACAAACAATAAAGTACATCCTAAACAAACAATATTTAAATATCTTAACATCCGCACCAGTGTTTATTATAGACAACAGTGAAAAATGTGCATCGGTTTAATAATTAATCAAAATACTGTGTCATTGTAAAGCTACCCCACTCCCGTATGAGTCATGAACACATGCCAATCAAATATCTATAAATAGACTCATTTTGAAATCGTAATAATTACGAATGAATAACACTAACCATATTATGACGAACGTTAATCGGCAATTGCAGTTATATAAGTTATGAATATGGTATATTGTTTATTTATGCACATCAATCAAAAAGAGTTATTTACATAGACGTTTCTTACGCTCCATTCATTATATAAATAGTTTAATAAAGTTATAAATTAACATTAATGTCAACCTACAAATTACAATAATAAGCAAATTAATTAACAAATCATCATCTTAAAAGTATACTAATAGTATACTTTTATATAAAGTAGAAAACTGCCAAACACCGGTATAACAACAATAACACTGACCTAACATAACATACTAATTGTAGTATATTTACAACAATACGCGACTTAATTACTGACTAGAATTAACGTATGACAATACTATACAATTCTACTCGTAATGCAGTAACAATGACAGTAACTTCATGGACTGACTAATCCCACTAATAACTCAAAATAATACTAATAAACTATAAATATCAACTAATATACGGACATACAGTGTATGCCATATATGTAATATATTTAGATAATATTTTATAAATTCTATATATTGGATAGATTCTATATATCGAAATGACATATCGTCCATTATAAGTTCATTAATTAATGTATTAATCTCATGATGTTATTATTAATATACATAGATGTCTGATTGGACACATATTATATACAAAACAGTGGTTTTTAATACAATATGACCAAATAAACACATAACTAACAAGCTCTTTAGACACTCACTCACTCACTCACTCACTCACTCACTCACTCACTCACTCACTCACTCACTCACTCACTCACTCACTCACTCACTCACTCACTCACTCACTCATGCACTCATCTTCCCATCCATTCGTACACAATTTCTAAACGAATTGGACTTGGTCCTCGATTTATTCATCGAATTAGACCTTGACCTTCTAGCCCATACAGAAACATGGCTAACAGACAATGAATTACCTTTAATTTCGCAACTAGTTACTGACCCCACTAATTGTATTCACTTTCCTTGGCCAGACATTCACTACGGTGGTGAATTCACTCACTCACTCACTCACTCACTCACTCACTCGCTCGCTCGCTCACTCACTCACTCACTAACTCACTCACTCATCTTCCCATCCATTCGTAATACAATTTCACAAGTTTTCTTAATTGTACACCTTACATATTATGATAGTTATGCATATGATAAATCGTTTTAAAATCAATAATATTTAATACAATTTCAGCTTTAGGGAAAGTTTATTAATTATGATTTCACTCTTCACCAAAATCACTGTTGTTTTGTGGGTATTAAAATTAATACTAGTAAATATAAATATGATATATATAGTAGTAAAATATATATTAATGTATATGGTATTTTGTTATTTAAATCATATACGAATTACATAATATATAACAGTACGTGGATTAATACGTATATAATGTAATATGCATACAATACGGCAACCTAACATTACAAGCAACCATTTTTGAGTGTTCTATCCGTTGAAGGTCAATTACAACTTTTATGACTCTGTAAATCGGATAGAGATCACTTGTAGAACAAACGAAATCATTCATTCATTCATTCATTCATTCCTACAGTTAACTTTATGAATAACGCTTCATTAATAATAGAATAGAAAATGTATCGAGAAAATAGAAAAATATCAACAATAGATATTCAGTTATATGAATCAATATATAATCAATTTACGATAAACGTTGCTATTAAAATAATGGTCTAATCAATTGTTGGTAGTAATCGTATGTAATATAGCATTTGATATTAAAAACTACTATAGTATGAGTAATCGTCTGTAAAATAACATATTATATTAAAAACTACTATAGTATGAGTTTGTATTATAATTGGCGTGCTTTATTGATAGCAATTTATAACAATTCTAAAGATTATAAGAGGTACATATATATATATATATATATTTATATATACATATATATATATATATATATATATATATATATATATACGAGGTTATTTGTGTGTCTTGCATATATTTGTAGATAAGTGACGTAGCTCAGCAAAATATTTCGGATTGTAATATTCTCACATTACGAATCACACTTGGTTTGTTTTCATTAATGGATTTCATTACGAATTGTGTGCGTGTGTGTGCGTGTGCGTGTGTGTGTGCGTGCGCGTGTGTGCGTGTGCGTGTGTGTGCGCGCGTGCGTGTCGTGAGCCTAACGAGTCGTGGAGTGATACGAGGTCTCTGTCTCTGTCTCTTTCCAACTCTCCTATGAATAATCTAAGAATGCCTGCGTAACGTTTCTTCATCACTCTATTCTTGTACGACTGCAAGCTCTTCAACATTAGATCCGCGCAATTCCTGCAAATATTCGATTGGCTTATGACGAGATACAAAGAACGTAAATATTAATACAAGATAATACCAATATTTATTAAACAATAAAGAGTACATTTAATTTGTATCTTAAATATATTATATTTTTAAAATATAAAATGGTATATTTACATTATATTTGGTATCTGTATTAATGATTAATCAAATTTCTTACATAAATACATTATTTCAGAGTATATTAGACAATATATTTTTTATAAAATATACATTAAATATGTCATAAAATCGTAATTTACTTTCTTCTGAGCATATCATCGGATAGTACACCTTCCTCCAACATCTGGAAGAGCTTTTTACATTGATGTTTCTAAATGAGAAATTGATATTTCTAAACTTAATAATTATATGCAAATAGATTTACGATATAAAGTAAATATATATTAAAGTATATATATAAATATATATAAATATTACGCTCTTCCATAGCTATTTTAGCAAATTGGCATACGGACCGTTTGGGGGGCGCTGATATCTTTAAATTCTACGCTTTCCAGAGATTCTCGTAGATTATTTAAGTTCGTATTTGTGTACATTGATAATGATTCTTTTATAAATGATGTAAAAATAGTTTATATAAAATTGTATTTATATGCATATGATTTAAAATACTTTAAAATATATTATAAGGATAAAATATATATTAAGATACATATTTACACACACACACACACACACACACACACACACACACACACACACACACACACACACACACACACACACACACACACACACACACACACACACACACACACACACACACACACACACACACACACACACACACACACACACACACACACACACACACACACACACACACACACACACACACATATACATACACACACACACACTCACACACACACATATATATATATATATATATATATATATATATATATATATAGTTTATAGGTATCAGTTATATCAGATATATCTATACTTATACGAGTATATAATTATGATTATATCAACACTAGTTAAATTATTGTAATAATAATTAATATAATTATACATATATTATAATTTACAATAAAATCAATATATTCAAAGTTATTTTGTTATGATATTTTACCTACATATATATATATATATATATATATATATATATATAATATGTATACAATTATATATATACTATTAAGATAAACTATTAAATATAATAATAGTGATACTCTAAATATGATCATTATAAAAACTATCACGTATATAGACTACTAACTGGGAGCCAGAATGCAATAGTAGAATTCCTTTTCTAAAAACATGGTGCTTTTGACGACTGATTTGTTTTATTTGTTTGTTTAAATGAAATTATTTTAAAGATATTTTAAATTACGAAAATAATGAGATGGAGAATTAAAATTATAATTTATTTTTCTTGGAATCATTTTATTTTAATTGATATAATCATATAAATGTAATTGTAGTTTGTAATTTATTATATATATATAATAGTTATTATAATTTAAATTATAAGTGTATACTTATTAATTATAGCAATATAACTCAAGATAATTATACGAATTATATATATATATATTTATATATATATATATATATATATATATATATATATATATATATATATATACTGGTAAACCAGTCCAATAATCATACCCAAGAGGTATCCGGTAACCAGAGTGATTTAATAGTTTTATTTGGATAATAGAGTAATGTAATAGTTTTATAAAATATTTTCACATATTACAAAAAATGGTTAAAAATATTAAATTATGTAATTAAAAAAATTAAATGTTCTAGATTGACCCAAGAAGCCATATGTTAGAACTATCATACAATCTAATATAAATATTAAAAATTAAAATAAACATTAATAATTATTTAATGCAAATAAAATATATTTTCACTTTTTTTATATAACAAAATATCTAAAATGACCTGGATGGTTTAAATATTTTAAAAATGTATTCTAAAAATAAATAAATTCTGCATATTTTCAATCTAAACAAAAGATATTTTAAAATTTTTGGTAATTATATGTTTTGCTTTACCATAATTAGGCCTACTTTATTTTATATTATTCAATTTTTCAACAGTGGGATTATTTCCAAAGAAACCATCTAGGCCATTTTTGTTTTATATTAATGTTAAACATTAAAAGTGAAAATAGATTATAATTTTATTAAAACTATATTATGTTTATTTTTTATTTATATTTAAATATATAAATTTATAATAGTTACATCATCTATTTTCATGGGTATATATAGAACTATTTCATCACTGTACACTGGGACACTTACTCAGTAAACACACCCACATCTATATATCTTTGTTATATAATAAAAGTGAAAATATATATTATTTTAATTTCAAATATATATTAATATTGTAATGCATTACCTATATTTAATAATATAATATATTCTATATATTTAAAATTTATAATATTTATTTTGTTATAATATTTAAATAGTTATATCATATTTTATTGGGTAATTTTTTAAATTTATATTTAAATTTATTATTAAATTTTATATTTAAATCAATTTATTATGTTATTTTAGTTTTATAGTTATATTGTTGCAAATGAAAATATCGTATATTTATTTAAAAAATAAATTATGTTATTTTTTATTTAAAATAATTATATAATAATTTATAATAGTTACATCATCTGGTTTCTTGGGCAGTGCTTTTAAGTCGATCTTTAAAATTAGTAGTAAAAATAGTTAACTAATTATGAACTATATTGAATATATTTGGCTCACTTATATTTGGATATTGACATGACCATTATTATCTATTTTGATGATACTTTTTCTATGATTAAGATTTCTAGTCATATATATAATAAAACATGAATATTATAAATATTTGTATTATTCGATAACATATTTATTTAACATATTATTAGTTAACATATTTATTGTCATGCTTTATGTATTCAGTTAATAATTATTTTATACCAATATTACTCTGTACATATTAAATATGTATATAATATTTTATATCCCCGTAGTTCATAATTAAATCTCTATAATTTATATATAAACTATTATCCCTATGATATATACCTTCCTCGCTAGGGGCTATAATATGTATTGATTATATATTCATATAAATCTATATGTATCAGTGATACGATATCACTGATAACTAAAGTTTTCACTGATTTATTGAAATGAGAATATCCTAGTAGTAATATTTTTTGTGCAAGATTAATTTCAACGTAAACTCACGAATCAAAAATATTAACATTGAGAAAATGTGCATTTTTTATATTTAAATTGCACTGAATACACATATTAACTGTACATTAACGTATATATAAGTATATAATGGCTTTTAATAGATACGGTGTATTGCAATATTAAGGAACAGGTTCTTTATAGTAAGAACAGAATAAAGTAAAACCATAAATTGTAGACACATAACTTATATTGATTTTCATATAATGCATTAACTATTGACATTGTACATTGTACATTAGTATAATATATCTATATTTTTTATTTAGTAATATATTTATTTAACAATATTTCTATCGGACAAGTTAAAGAATAAAAGGTGAAATTTATTTTCTTTATTTACAAAATAAAGTAAAATATATATATTTTAATATTTTGTAAATAAAAGTATTCTTTTAATGATGTATACCTTATAAGGTATGCATATATATTATCAGTATATGATAAATATATTCATAATTAAATATATTATATGATGGAAGGTCTACATGTATCCATGCCCCATTAAACAACATATAATTATAATTTAAGTTGACAATAAAATTTATATTAATTTAGATATTTTCGTATACATACGTAAAATAAACATAGACTGTAGGCTTAACTAACTCAATAATCTATATAACTACTTTTATGTTTGTAAGGACATAGTTAGAAATCAAAAACCTCGACACTTATTGTGTATTTAATGTCATATCCTTAAGATCACCGTAGAATGTAAACTTATATATAATACATATATTATTAGATAATACTATTGTTATATTTTTCAAGTTTATACAATTAATATAATTTATACTATTTTTGTAATATTTTTTATATTAACTGAATACATAGATTTGTATTGTAAATTAGATTATATTATTAATTTATATTTGTTGCCATTTATGTTTCATCTGTGTTCACCAACCTTAAAAATATATAAATGTTAACAAAATATATATTTACATCACTCAGTTATCATCAATAAGATGATAATAGGATAATAGGAAGCATCCCAGCAAACAAAAAAGGTATTTTAATTTTTTGTATTGCATAATATATTCTATATCTTTATTAGCACATCAAAGTAATTTACAAATCTATTACATAACTGTTTGCCGGTAAACAAAGGTAACATATAATAGTGAAAATAGTTGGTATTACGAAATCTAATCCAACAAATTGTAGCAGTTAAATAAATAGTTCAAATAATAACTTTGTAAGTTCAATTAATAACTTCATTAAAATATTGTCAATATTAGTTGATAAATAATAACACTTCATTTGTGTTTTGAACTTTAAAAACTTTAGAAGATTTGCAGGTAAATTACTGTATGACAAATAGTGCAACATTCCAGCAAACAGAATTATTAATTATAAGTCTTATAAAATATTGTCATGTTACAAAAATTATTAGTCGACAAATGAAATTATCCAATACAAAAAATATAACTACTTGGATTGTTTGCTGGGATCTGAGATTAAGTTAGTAAATACTTATCAGTCCACGGGTACTATTTTCAGATATATATGAATACTGTGTAACTGAATATTCCATAGATAAATAATATGTTAAAATTATGAACACCGTAAACTATTTTTAAGAGTGAATTTAAAAGTGTTTTATTTATACCTGGATCTACTTTTACACTATAAGCTACCACGAAGAGATCAATATGAAATAATATGTTTACTCGGTATAACTTATAGTATATCTAAAATCTTATACTCCAATGAATGCCATAGAATGGAAATAATTTTGTTCAACACTAATATACACATTAACTAATCGAGTCATGGATCACTAAACTATATTTCCGAATCTATTTCTAGATTATTATAACTATTATGATATATTATGATTGTCAGCAATTTTATTTGTAGATGGATTTGTGAATTGAAGGACCAGATGCACTTCACAACTTACGATCTAACTCATCAGACAAAACCTAATCGGAATCTTGACCTATCCCTGAGGCCATGTAGGCTACCGATATTATCTGCAAATTCCCGTAGACTACCTTGTCGTCGACAGCTGTTAATACCATCGCCTCAAACACCTTTGTTCAGATTACCAGCTATTCAAAATAATAAAATTGCAAATTTTTTAACCATAGGAAAATCAGTAATGCCATCAAATAAATTGCCAGAGATAAAAAAAATTGCGAAATTAGATAATTTCGGAGATACGCTACAAAAAAAAGAATTCGACTTCCATTCGACACCAATTGTAATAAAAGGATATATCAGAAATGAGTTTGAATTTATTAGGGATAGAATTGATAATATAAATCATAGATCAGGACTTATTGCACCTGTGTGTAGTCTTGCCTCCGATTTTAGTTTTTCGGAATCTTCGAATTTTGATATGGATTTATAATGGTTCGATAACTATTATTACAATTATTTTTTATAAACTTAATTTATGTGTTTTCAATAAAAATTTATATATATATTCATGTTTTATTAAAAAAGTATTTATAATATATCGATTTGTGAATATTGATCAAATCAGTCATATATTGAATAATAATGTAAATAATTTCAAAAAATACAAATAAGAATATAAACATTTTAGTAAATAATTTAATAGAAGTCTATTCAAATGTAGTTCTTTTCCCAGAATTCATTCCAAATCCGGAACCTCTGCCACGAGAACCTCCACTTCCACCTCTACCACGACCACCACTAAAACCTCTACCACCTCCACCACCTCTACCACCTCCAAAACCTCTACTACCACCTCGCCCTCCTCCTCGTCCACCTCCAAAGCCTCTTCCTCTTCCACCGCCTCCAAATCCTCTAGAATCTGCTTCTAATTCGGGTAATTCTTTAGCTTGTTCTAAAGAATCATATTTTCCATCTGTCCAATTAGCTTCTAATGTTTTTATATGTTTAACTGGAAAATCAAATATCGCCCCCTAAAAATAAATGACATGTTATTATTTTATGGATAATATCATTCTAATAGGATTGAAATTATTACATTATATGATAAGGTCAAATTAACATCAACAAAATACCAAAAATAAAATACTGTGCAATATACGGTTTGTCTAAATATTTTAATGTAATTATAGTAATTAACAATATGCATGTTTTAAAATTAATTTTTAAAATTTATTAAATAACTATTAAATTTCACACACAATTCTTTAAAGTGATTTAAAATAATTTAATAATCAATTTAAAATTTAATTATCTTAAAAGATCTATTTTAAGATTTACTGAAACTTCTATAAGAAAATTTAAAATATTGTTACAAAATATTTTATATTGTGCTTATTATAACTGTCTGCATTTGCAATATGGAATAGCAATTATCAATAAAAATAGAATAAACTTATAAAAAATATTTTTATAATTTATTTAATGAGATTAATGAGATAAAAAGCAATTATTATAAAAAATGAGTTTGTTAAATAATATATTTTTATCATCAATAATTATTTGCTAGTATTTTCATTTTCATCTATGTATGCTTTTTTATAATAATTTAAGTACATATTTTATAAAAAAGTAACTAATATAAACATATAATTCTTAATGTAAAATTAACCAAAGATAGTTGTAAACATAATGTTATAAATAAACAGCAATATTTATTTTCTGAGTGCATAGCTGTTATTTATAATCATACAAATGAATTTAAACAATACAATTTTTTAGCCAGAACAAGTCATTATTAAATAACTAACTAACTATAATATCCTTAGTAATATTTTAAATATTTTTAAAATTCATATATAATTTAATATTAAAAACACTAAAAACTAACACTTCTATCAGCAATGAATTTCATTCCTTTTATAGTCTCTTTAATTTCAGGTTCCAAACTCTTGCTTAATGCTTGCCAAACATATCCCAAACCATACATTTCATTGGTAGTTCTAAATATATATGTTTTGAATCCTTCAGCACTCGTGAGTAGAGAACGAGATTGCATATTGGCAGCTCCAGACATCACTGCAAGTGCCATTGCCAAGGCCTCAACAGCTCCTCTCTCTTCAATTATTCTCTCCGCAACTGGAGAAAAGAGCTCCACGACTTCTGATGATACTTCGTCTAATGACCTTTTCAATAAAAATAAATTGAATATTTCTAGATACGGTATTAACATATAAAACAAATATAATGATATATAGATAATGATATATAGATAATGATATATAGATAATGATATATAGATAATGATATATAGATAATGATATATAGATAATGATATATAGATAATGATATATAGATAATGATATATAGATAATGATATATAGATAATGATATATAGATAATGATATATAGATAATGATATATAGATAATGATATATAGATAATGATATATAGATAATGATATATAGATAATGATATATAGATAATGATATATAGATAATGATATATAGATAATGATATATAGATAATGATATATAGATAATGATATATAGATAATGATATATAGATAATGACATATAGATAATGATATATAGATAATGATATATAGATAATGATATATAGATAATGATATATAGATAATGACATATAGATAATGATATATAGATAATGATATATAGATAATGATATATAGATAATGATATATAGATAATGATATATAGATAATGATATATAGATAATGATATATAGATAATGACATATAGATAATGATATATAGATAATGATATATAGATAATGATATATAGATAATGATATATAGATAATGATATATAGATAAGGATATATAGATAATGATATATAGATAATGATAAGAGAATACTAACTTGGCACTATCCTCAGCAATAGCTGACATAATTTGATCTTGAGAAGGGGGACCTACTCTTTTAAATTTCATTCCCTGAATATAAATATTATTTGTTAAAATTATTGAAATGCATAATAGGGGAACATATTTTTAATTATAATTACTGGATTATACTTTAATAAAAGTCTACTCACAACTTCAAATAATGAAATACTAACAGCATGATTCTCAACGGCTCTGAGTCCCCATTCTTCTTGTGGTTTATAGAAACACACACATTTGCCTGTGCGACCAGCTCTACCAGTTCTACCAGATCTGTGGATGTATGTGTCGGTATCTTGAGGAGGATTGCATTGTATCACCAAATCAACTTGAGGAATATCCAAGCCCCTAGCGGCTACATCAGTTGCTATGAGAACTTTACATACACCATCTCTGAAACTCTGCATATTTAGACATCATTAGATACAATGGAAATATAATAGCGCTAGTTTATATAAGTTATATGTTCAAAGGATTACAATTCATGTTACATTTAATACTGAAATCATTATGTCAAGTAGAACTAGCTCAATAAAGCAAAACAAAACAAAGCAAATCACCTTAAGTACTCGTTCACGTTTGTCCTGAGGTATGTCACCATGTAATACGCAGGTATTTTGTTTGATAGAGTTACACAATGCAAGTTCGTCTGCCTCTCTCTTCGTGTTGGTAAACACCATGGACCTTCCGTTGTTGCCGCTGTAAGTTTGTATGACGTCTCCAATAGTCGAGGCTCTATCATGGTATCCGCATCGAATCGCCAAATGCTGGATGGATTGCATTAAATATTGTATTCCATTTAGAAAAGAATTATACCTACTTATTATAATTTAACTTATTATAATTTAACTTAATTCTTTCAAAATGCAATCACTATCCTATCGGTATAATTATGATAATCACTAACCTCGACAGTTTCTGCTGTACGTATTTGCTGCTGACCAATTAGGTCAACACGCTTTAAAGAATCTCTCATGTATTTCTTAGCTGTTTGATAAACCCATTTTGGCATAGTTGCTGAAAACATACAGCTTTGAGGATTTGTTTCTTTAGTATCTATTTGTAAATTTTGTATTTTAATTATAAATTGTTGTAATTCAAAAATAAAAATGATATTATATACATGCAAAAATAAAGAAAAAATACAAAAATTAAGTATTTAACAATTTTTTATAAATAATACTGAGTTTTCCATTATTAAATAAATTCACCTAATCATCGATTATGAAAAATATAAAAATCAACAACTACCATCAAAATATAAAACAATATCCATAATATATAATAACAAATATTTTTTTTTACAACCTTGATAATATATCCGCTGAAATGATCTATTATAAATAATAATTCTATTAATCTCTCGCCAATAATGTATTGTCTATTATAGTGAACAATGAGACAACTATTTCATTGTTTTAAATAATTAAAATACACAAACCTAGATTATATGCAAATTTCAATATTTTCTCTACAACATCAGCAAAGCCCATATCCAACATTTGATCAACTTCGTCCAATATCACATGGTCTAAAGATCCTAGATTCAAAGTTCCTTTCTCACAGAAATCTAATGTTCTTCCAGGGGTACCAACTATGACATCGATCCCACTGTAGATTTGCTAAAGGTTGAAAACAGATCAATATTAATATACAATATTCATATTTGGTATCTAATATATAAAAACCTATATGTATATTAATAGTAAACAGTGAAAAGTTTATAATTTATAAATTGACTAGGTAATAAATAATATTGGATACATTTTATGTGAATTTGAGCGAATCAGATATAAATGTTTATAGCACCTGTTCTTGTTGCCAGTAAGGAGTACCACCATAAACAGTGAGAACTGTTAGAGAATTAGCACATCCACTTGAGAGAGATTCAAAATCTGCAGCAACTTGCTTGGCTAGCTCTCTGGTTGGTGCCATGACCAACACTTTGGGAGGTCTTCCATTTAGGTTCTTTCGGTTATTCAATGCTAAGAGTTTTTCTACTAGGGGCAAAGAAAAAGACAAAGTTTTTCCTGTACCGGTGCCTGTAAACAATAGTTGATACTTATATGAAATTCTAGAGCAATATTTATAGAAATTACGTCTTGGATTTAAAGTAGAATTCACGATTTAAATGTATTTTTAATAATTTATAGTTAGTCGTTTAATAAATGTACTAAATACACTTAAAAGAGAAGGAGTATAAATTGTATGTTCAATTAAATTTACATTTATATCATAAAGAAAACTAACGGGCTTGAGCAATCAAATCTTCTCCATCAAATACATAATTGAATGTCTTCGCTTGGATTGGAAACAAGTATGTTATACCCCGTTCTAAAAACCACACATTAAATCAAGTTAATGTATAAAGTTATATAAATATTATAATTATGTATTGCAATAAATAACATATACTTTATTAATCATAGCATATATTAATAAATGATATTATTATATCTAACTATAAATAAACCTAGTAATTTGTTCTTTACTGGCTGAGAAATTCTAAAATTATTGAAATTCCCTTCAATTTCATCGGGTGTTTTTTCAGGAGTTTCATCGGGTATTTTCTCAGGAGTTTTATCGCTAACTATTGGTTCAGAATTTTCTTTATCAATCGACTTTGAAGACCTACGTTTTTTCTTTGGTTCCTCATCAGAAGATTGTGAGATTTTACGCTTCGATTTTTTCTTTGTGTCTGATTTTTCTTTTTTATTCTAAAAATAGGTTTAGAAATTATAGAATAAATTATGAATAAATTTGTTTTATTGGAAATATACAAAATTGTACTTAAAAAATATTGATTATGTAATTATATATTTTTACAGTAATATAAATTTCAGTATCAAGATAACAAGGAGGAAAAATTATATATATGCAAACAAAATTCATGCTCTTTCTATTCAGTGAATCATCATATCCATCTTATCTAGGCACATGTTGATCGAATATATTTCAGTGATTTATAAATAACTTACTAGGAGTCTTACTAAACAGCAAATGTTCCCCACATGTCCGACTCAGATTGTAACAGAAAATTCAAATTCTAATCTATTATGATATCTAGTATATTATAAATTATTGGAAATTTTTAATTGTTCTAAAATCAAATTTTCACTAATTTATGTATTGGATCATTTCTTCTTGTTAAGAATACCCATAAGATTAAGAGTAAATAATAAAAATTAGTAAAAGTTACAAATATTGATGGATTCAAAGTTCAATATCATTATTTTGTATACAATTTCTAAATGCTCACAACTATTCTTTATCTTGAATTCTTCATAATTTAAAGATTAATATATAATATTTACATATAAATAAACATTATATTTATGTTCAATAGTAAAGTAATATTCAGATTTTTATAAATTGAGAAAAATATCTGGGATATATTCTCTGATTTTGTTATCTCTTTATCCTATTATATATATATATATACAATAATCAAATTTAAGAATAAATATGGTACTTCTATTAGTTATTTTGGTTTTAATATAGAGAAATATCATTTTTTAACATCTATTTTAGCATCATTTTTTAATATTTAAAACAATGATAATATTATTCAAAGTATGCAATGTATAGCACCAGAGCAGATGCAATGGTTTGATATACTAATCATATAGTTAATTGTTTTATTGATATTTAATTAACACAACTCATGTATCCTATGAAGAATTATATTTTTTAAATTTTATTTATAAACTTATTATTTAGTAAAATATAACTAATTTATTTATATTTTATATATTTACATATAATCTATAATTGAATACAATCCATCACCTATTACCTAACAATCTTTGCACATCTTACAGGTCGAATACATATAAATTTAGAACATGTTCTAAATAGATCTAAATAATTTACCGGTACAATATTTTATCTAGCCATTATTGAGATTCCACTAAAATGCATGCAACAGTCAATAAACAATTATACAAGTAAAAATTCTCTGGGAACTTCAATTTATACGTACAAATATTATTTGTATGTTTGAATATATGAATTCACCACACATAAGGAAGCTGATTCGGTCGAATATCAGATTATATATGTAATGATATTACTTCATTCTGAAAGTTCATTATGTATATGTATAATATGCATATAATATTTAAATCATTTAAATAATAGATTTAAGGTGATTTTCCTGGTGAATTATCCCGCATATGGAAGTTGACTAGGTGAAATATCAAATTATATTTGTAACGATATTACTTCATATTGTAATGTCCACTTTATAATGTTAATTTAATAAAAGTCAATTTTGCAAGAATTGCAGTTAGATTGAACCATTTTCTAGTGAGCTGAGTTGATTTGTTTACACATAATATTATGAATGATTTGAGCATTTTTTATCTCTGTAATTCATATATGGTTGATTTTAAAATGTAGATATTGAATTGATCTCAATAAAGATTCTATTTGTTACTTCTATTTGAAAATTCATATTTGTTTACAATATTTCATAAAATATGTAATACATTTAGAAATATGTTGATATACAAATATAAATATATATTAGTATACCTAATACAAAATATATTATATGGCTTTCACTTTAAGATATTGAGTATATAAATTCTACTTAAAATAAGGGGGAAATGAAATTTGGTTAGAATTGTATTAGGTTCATGTGTTATATGGAATACTTTGAAAGATACTAACAATATTATAAGAATTTCTTAATATCATGATATAATTTATATATTAAAATCTGACATATTTTTTTTTGAAAATATGGATGTTATATGGAGATTCTTTAAATAGATTAATTCTCATCTGACTGGAATGAGTCATTTCTAATTATAACTTTAATTCTCAGTGTTTGTGACCAGGTCCATAAAATCCATATACTCACCATTTTCTTAACAGATAAATCTGTCGGCTGATTTCAATACAATCACTCAAACATATTTTAATGTTATTTTTATATTCGTACATAGCATATAATAAAGAGTATATATTATTGATATAGAATAAATAATAATATTTATTAATAATCATTGATATATAACTAATAAATAAATTCTAGCTTAAAATAATATTGATAATAAAGTTTAAAAATATACAAGATAGTCAATATTACACCCAATAGTCAAGATTACCTTAATTCTGTAATCTTAGCCAATAGTATCTAAATATAATAATAAAATATTTAATAAATGTATAATATAAAGTAATATCATATCGTATATAGTCCAATATTCAATCGGGATGGTTTCTTTACTCATGGAGAATTTACGTATTTTATACTCAATCATACAAATGATATTCACTAATATAAGAATAATTAATTAAATTTCAATTAAAAATATATAACAAACATACAAATAGTATTCACATATATAGGAATAATTAATAAATAATAATTAAAAAATAAAAACATATATTTAATCAAATATTATGATTCACATAAAAATCATGTATAAAAATCAAGTAATTCTATTCAGTGATTTAAGGGCATGGTTAATTTTTAATGTCTTCCATATGTGATTCGTTTTTAATATATACATCGTTTAATTTGATAATTAAATGAAGATTTATATTAAAAATTTGTATACTAGTATCACCACATGTTAAAACTGGTTACATATTAAAAATTGTAATATTATAAATAAACATGTGCTTTCTACAAAATAATTTATTTTTCTGTTGACATCGGTAAAAACATATATTTGGATTAGGGACAGAATGTAAATATATCACAACAAATAGAATCTATGTTGGGGCAACCTATTATCATTTTTAAAATCAAAAATATATGAATCACAAAGACTCGAAAGTGTACACATTATTCATAATATTAATTGTAAACAAATCAGTATAATTCACAGCCTATCTAAACAATGTATTGGTAACCATTTTTACATACACGATAGTTAAGGTATTCAAAATATCATTATTTTTCATAAATATAAATAGATATTGAATGATTTATTATTTATATGAAAATGTGCTCAATTATTTTCATTTACGTTATAATTTGATCAGTAAATTATTTTTATAGAAACTATGATTATAATCTTATTAAATTATTTACTATGTTAAATTAATGTGTATTTACAAATTGTTAATAATAATATATAATTATTATTAGAATAAAATAATAGAAATTAAAATGAAATGAATGCTAAATCATGTAATTTAGTGTTAAATATGGATTATACCTTATATTTCTTTACTTTCTCAACTGTAACTTCTTCTATAAATTGAGTCATAATAGAATATAGATTTATAATTATAGTTTTGTATAATAATAATTGTAATTTATATTACAAAAATAAGAATCAAACTTTAAAAGTATAATACACGTGCAAAAAATAATAAAACCTAGCGTATATCCAATTCAAATTAACCTCTATATGACCCTAATACCCCGGATGTAAATAAACAAGATGTCAAGATCTATACTTTACTTTAAAATAAATATGAATTATAATATTACTTTATTTGCAAATATCTGATTATTTTGCAAGGTATTTACTAGATATATGTATAGTAAATAATAATATGATAAAGCTTATCACTTTATAGTTTTATAATAAATATTACTATTTTTCCATTTAAAATCCTCTATTTAATTTTTTAGTTAATATTTTTTATAATTATAATATTAATAGAATATATAATTATAATATAATAAGAATATTATTTAATAATTTATTATAATCATTTAATATTTTTAAAGTTAAATAGATAATGTTAAAAGCTTAATATAATAATATTTGATTGTGCACAACATTTAATGTATACATAATTAATAAAAATATATTTATAATAAATACATTTTAATTTTGTTATAATTTAAATATTTACTTTTGATAATATTGATAATTAGGCTAATAATTAATATCCAATTTGTTATTGTAATTGTTTCCAAATTAATTAATAAATATATTAAAATACAATTTATCTTAATTATATATATATATATATAATATATTTATATAATAATATTATTAAATAAGGCCATTTTAAAATAAATTTCCAAATGAAACCAATTAATATCAAAAAGGATTACATGTAAAAGAGTGCTATAATATAAATAAACAATAGATAATGCACATAATCTAAAGAAATATAAACAGTAGATATAAAATATGACAGGGATATAATAGAAAACAAAAACACATAATATGCTGAATCCATCATTCTTTTGAATACAGACATGATATTTATATTTAATCGTTGTGTTACTTATAACTATGATACTTTTTGTAATTTAAAAGATTATCCACTATCTATACTATTTAATTAAATACTCCATTGATTTGTACCCTAATAATTAAAGCGATGTAACAATAAGTTACTTTTGCAAGCATAATCATCATACTTTTGATCCATTAGCAAATTTTGAAAAACGATAAATTATTTTCATATTTATGCCAATTTCGGTTACTAATATTTATATTGGTCCATTACTTATTTAAAATATACAAAGCGACCATATTTGTATAATATTTCTATTTATATTTTAATTCCATCTAATAATAGTGTATATCTAAATCATTCAGTAAATGTAAAACATAATAATCAAATTATATATGCTTATACGCGTTTAAATACCGTACATCAATATCTAAGCAAAAAGAAAACGTTACAAATTTGTATCTTCGATTCTTGGCATTTTGATCATTTTTTTATTTACACGATTAAACAAATATTAGAATCTTGCGTCCATCGTTAATGATATCGTCCTACGCAGGTGAGCCGCATTGCAATGGAGGAATAGAGCAATGACGAGTAAAAAGGAAGACCAGGTTACCACGACAACGGCTTTCTAGTATCCCGTACATCTTCTTCTCGTACACCATCTACGCCACCTGTATTATTAGCCTCTATACCTACCATACACAATACCTACATACGCGCGCATACACTACACCACCACTACACCTCCCTACGCCTCCCCCTACACTTCCCTCTACACCTCCCTATACCTCCCCCTACCCTTCCCCCTATGCCTCCCGCTATGCCTCCCCCTACGCCTCCACTATGCCTCCCCCTCCCCTACACCTCCTCCTATACCTTCCCTACACCTCCTACACCTCCTCCTATACCTTCCCTACACCTGCCCTACACCTTCCCTACACCTCCCCTACACCTCCCTCACACCTCCCCTCACACCTCCCCTTTCACCTCCCCTTCACCTCCTCCTTCACCTCCCCCTTCACCTCCCCCTTCACCTCCCCCTTCACCTCCCCCTTCACCTCCCCTTCATCTCTCCCTATACCTCTCCCTACACCTCCTACTATACTTCTCCTACACTTCCCCCCCATACTCCCCCCTACACCTCCCCTTCACCTCCCACTTCACCTCCCCCTACACTAAGGGTGATCTTATATGACTTTTTGCATGCAATTTATTTGGGAAATGTAATTTATAAAATATATACCTTTATAAACACGGTGTTCATTTTTTTTTAATTTGGACAATTTTTGAATTAGCAATGGTCAGCAATGGTCATTTTAAATATACCATAAGACGTATATGGAAATTAACATAGATATTTCAAAATGTAATATAAATCTATTTTTAACCTACTTATAGTCAATATTATTTTATGTAATTTGAATCACTTCTAGATATTACTTTTATAAAAATGAATAGTAATTAAAAAAAAATTTCAACATTTTTTATATAATTTATCTGGAAACATAAATTTTCAGGAAATTCCTGACATTTATAGAAAATTTAAATAATTTTTTAAATTAAAAAAAAAGAAAGATATATATGTATAGTTTAAATATAATTTAATAATGATTTATTATTAAAAATGATCAATAATAAGAATATATTGTTTTTACTAGAAATATTGACTATATTGAACAAAATAAAATTCCTAGAAATAATTTTTTTTTAAATATTTTATTTTATTTTATTGTATACTTAAAACTTATATTATCTTTAATATATTAGAAAAGGTGAAAACAAATAATTAAAAATTAGAATTTACATGGTCTATTAAAAATGCAACATTATTTTTAAAATAAATAATTTTAATAATTTAAAATTATAAACTCTTTTAATTATTATTAAAATTTATTAAGTTTACTTTTTCCATTGGATTGCAAAGTTGAATCTATTTTTCCATAAAAATAAATACTATTCATATTTACTTTTTCAGGAATACTTTCTGAACAACATCATTTGCGCTGTCTTCGTACAGCATTTCTATCCATAATTCTATCACAGTTACTACTTGTTATTATACCCGGATCAAGTAACAATGAGGATATAATTGCAGCGAGGGGAATATCAGGAATAGAATAACGTTCAGCCTTTTTCATCGTATTTTCATAAGGATGCTAATACCTACAGTAATAGATATCATATATGAGAACACATATCCCTTTATAATTAAATATTATAATATAATTAATTTTACGGTAACTTTATCAAAAATACTACTAAGAAAATATATCCCATACACACATAAAGAGTGCAGATATCTTTCTTATGTGGGAAGTTTTACTTCGATTTAAATATAACCTTGTATTTAATAATATTTCATATTCACTTTCATAGTCCTCAGTTTGTATTCCAGGAGAATTGTGTGAACACGGATCACTCCTGGGAGATTCCAATTCACTAAGAAATATTAATTTCTACTAAATAATTATAAGTTGTTAATAATTAATGTTGGCAAAGGAAACCAATGTAAATGTATTATCTTATCTCTTGAACATTATATATAGCTTTTAATATAAAGATAAAATGTAATTTATTAATATGTCAATTAAAAGTAAACCTTATTAAGTAATGATGATAAACAAATGTGCATATAATTAATGTTGATACATATCAATATTATTAAAAATTAAAAATTTAATTATATAAATGATTAATTTTATAATAAACATAAATTTTATTTAAACACCATATTATTTATAATATAGTTTTAACAAATAATACTTTATAATGTATTATAATTTGTAATACCAACGAAATGTTCTCTGGCATAAGTGGGGCCTGCATTCTTACCCTGCTCTGGATAGACGTCGATGATGTTTGAGTTTGAATACACATTAGACGGGTAGATCTTTGGTCCTTTAAGAATGAAACTTCCGATACGGGAACTCTCTTCTCCCGTGGACGGGTGCAAGAATGACCTTTGCACTTACGTGAGCAAATATCAACTAATTTGTCATACTTTGCGATATGTTTTTCACAGTGTTCTTCGCATGTTGGAGAGTTTATGTATTTTCTTAATGTAATTTCTTCATCTAAATAACGAGTAATTTATTTTAAAGCTGAATTATTCTCAGATGTCGGAAGTGAAAATTGTTTCCAAATTTCTATCAGCCGATCGAGGGTTTCTTTTTTTTTCGTGACTGCATAATTCGCAACAAAAACGAATAAAAAATGTCGATAAAGATTAACAAACGTAGGTAATCGCTTAAAGGACATAGACTGCAGTGTGAAATATTCAGTTCTACGTCTCTTAGGGTGTCTAGACATGGTATTTGTAGTAAATAACAAATATAATTTTAAATTTAAATACAAACAATAACAAATGCTCTGAGCATGCGTAGCATTTTAGAAAAGACGGGAAATATTTTTCACAAATTATAATTTTCAAACGGTCATCGATTGACCGATACTGCATAAAAAAAATTAAATTACTCTTGTCTTGACAGAATCCCAGGAAAACGATCACCCTTACCCTACACCTCCCCCTATACCTCCCCCAAACCTCCCCCTACACCTCCCCCAAACCTCCCCCTATACCCCCTACACCTCCCCCTACACCTCATGAATCCCTTGACACCTCCTTCCATAACTCCCCCCATAACTCCCCCCATAACTCCCCCTACACCTTCCCCTATACCTCCCCCTATACCTCCCCCAAACCTCCCCCAAACCTCCCCCTACACCTCATGAATCCCTTGACACCTCCTTCCATAACTCCCCCCCATAACTCCCCCCATAACTCCCCCCATAACTCCCCCCATAACTCCCCCCATAACTCCCCTCATAACTCCCCTCCTACTCAGAAGCGGAGGAGACCCCCCGTGAATATCAGTATCGTGGGAGCTCCCTCCTCCACTAGCGCCACCACTACGACAACATCTCGTGGTGGTGGCTGCGGTGGTGCCATGACCGCCGGCAAGTCCTGCCTGTGCAACCGGTTGGTGCGACCTTCTCCCGACCTCTACTCCGGCGAACACATCAACATCCTCGGGCAGAGTGACTTCGTCGGACGAGTCGTCAACAACGACAACTTCCTGTACTGGGGCGACGCCACGAGACGCTTCAATACCGAGCAGATTACGTTCCGGTAGGTTCCGCGAACTCTAATGAGCTCTAATGTGTGCTGCCGGGGTTGAGTTTGGTGTTTGCGTATTTGTAGGTAAACTCTTTCGCTTATATTTGATTTAGATTTATTTTATGTGTACTTGGATTGATTTGGGTTTGGGTAGTTTATTCGTGGGTTTAGGTAGTTTATTCGTGGGTTTAAGTAGTTTATTAGTGGTTTTAGGTAGTTTATTCGTGGGTTTAGGTAGTTTATTCGTGGGATTAGGTAGTTTATTCGTGGGTTTAGGTAGTTTATTCGTGGGATTAGGTAGTTTATTTGTGGGTTTAGGTAGTTTATTCGTGGGATTAGGTAGTTTATTTGTGGGTTTAGGTAGTTTATTCGTGGGATTAGGTAGTTTATTTGTGGGTTTAGGTAGTTTATTCGTGGGTTTAGGTAGTTTATTTGTGGGTTTAGGTAGTTTATTCGTGGGTTTAGGTAGTTTATTTGTGGGTTTAGGTAGTTTATTCGTGGGATTAGGTAGTTTATTTGTGGGTTTAGGTAGTTTATTCGTGGGATTAGGTAGTTTATTTGTGGGTTTAGGTAGTTTATTCGTGGGATTAGGTAGTTTATTTGTGGGTTTAGGTAGTTTATTCGTGGGATTAGGTAGTTTATTTGTGGGTTTAGGTAGTTTATTCGTGGGTTTAGGTAGTTTATTCGTGGGATTAGGTAGTTTATTTGTGGGTTTAGGTAGTTTATTTGTGGGTTTAGGTAGTTTATTCGTGGGATTAGGTAGTTTATTCGTGGGTTTAGGTAGTTTATTCGTGGGTTTAGGTAGTTTATTTGTGGGTTTAGGTAGTTTATTCGTGGGATTAGGTAGTTTATTTGTGGGTTTAGGTAGTTTATTTGTGGGTTTAGGTAGTTTATTTGTGGGTTTAGGTAGTTTATTCGTGGGATTAGGTAGTTTATTCGTGGGTTTAGGTAGTTTATTCGTGGGTTTAGGTAGTTTATTCGTGGGTTTAGGTAGTTTATTCGTGGGATTAGGTAGTATATTTGTGGGTTTAGGTAGTTTATTCGTGGGATTAGGTAGTTTATTTGTGGGTTTAGGTAGTTTATTTGTGGGTTTAGGTAGTTTATTCGTGGGATTAGGTAGTTTATTTGTGGGTTTAGGTAGTTTATTTGTGGGTTTAGGTAGTTTATTCGTGGGATTAGGTAGTTTATTCGTGGGTTTAGGTAGTTTATTCGTGGGATTAGGTAGTTTATTTGTGGGTTTAGGTAGTTTATTTGTGGGTTTAGGTAGTTTATTCGTGGGTTTAGGTAGTTTATTTGTGGGTTTAGGTAGTTTATTCGTGGGATTAGGTAGTTTATTTGTGGGTTTAGGTAGTTTATTCGTGGGATTAGGTAGTTTATTTGTGGGTTTAGGTAGTTTATTCGTGGGATTAGGTAGTTTATTCGTGGGTTTAGGTAGTTTATTCGTGGGTTTAGGTAGTTTATTCGTGGGTTTAGGTAGTTTATTCGTGGGTTTAGGTAATTTATTCGTAGGTTTAGGTAGTTTATTCGTGGGATCCACCTGCAATCAATTAATTAATTATTACACAAATCTTGTATTAGATAATAGTAAACATTGCATCAAATTATATTAATACCACCTCCATCACCACCACCACCACCATAATATACTATGCTATATAATATGATATACTTTACAATATATTATGCTATATAATATACTCTACTATATAATATATTATTCTATATAATATAATATACTCTACTATATAATATATTATGCTATATAAACATATAAGTAATTATCAAATGCAAAAAGATGTATTATTTTCGGAATTGTTTGTATAACAAATTTTATAAATAAATATTAAAACTTAGAATATGATTTAAAATGATACATATTACCTAAATGTGAACATTGAAAGCTTTGATGGATTCACGAGTAATTTGTTTACGTATAGATATCATTTCTCAGTATCGATATCTTAACCATTCGCAAACCATATCGCTGGCTTCAGGCTTAGTAGTAGTTTCAATATCGGCGCGGTATCGCAGCTGGATTGGCGATTGCGATTAAACCCCAAGGCCTCCTCCGCCCCCCCACCCCCAATTGCAGCGTTGTCGAGCAGACCGAGTTCATCGACGACTCATCGTTTCAACCTTTCAAATGCGCGAAATCCAATCAACCTTATCACAAGCGTTGCGCGGATGTGAAACTGCAATCAGCCGAAAAATTGATGTACATTTGCAAAAATCAACTTGGTTAGTCACTACCTCGACCTTCATTTTCTATACCCCTAACCTTTATTAGCCACACCTCCTAACCTTTATTAGCCACACCTCCTAACCCTTATTAGCCACACCTCCTAACCCTTATTAGCCACACCTCCTCACCCTTATTAGCCACACCTCCTCACCTTTATTAGCCACACCTCCTAACCCTTATCAGCATCACCTCCTCACCTTTATTAGCCACACCTCCTCACTTTTATTAGCCACACCTCCTAATCCTTAGTAGTCACACCTCCTAACCTTTATTAGCCACACCTCCTAACCTTTATTAGCCACACCTCCTAACCCTTATTAGCCACACCTCCTCACCCTTATTAGCCACACCTCCTCACCTTTATTAGCCACACCTCCTAACCCTTATTAGCCACACCTTCTCACCTTTATTAGCCACACCTTCTCACCTTTATTAGCCACACCTCCTAACCCTTATTAGCCACACCTAACCTTTATTAGCCACACCTCCTAACCCTTATTAGCCACACCTCCTAACCCTTATTAGCCACACCTCCTCACCCTTATTAGCCACACCTCCTCACCTTTATTAGCCACACCTCCTAACCCTTATCAGCATCACCTCCTCACCTTTATTAGCCACACCTCCTCACTTTTATTAGCCACACCTCCTAATCCTTAGTAGTCACACCTCCTAACCTTTATTAGCCACACCTCCTAACCTTTATTAGCCACACCTCCTAACCCTTATTAGCCACACCCCTAACCTTTATTAGCCACAACTCCTAACCCTTATTAGCCACACCCCTAACCTTTATTAGCCACAACTCCTAACCTTTATTAGCCACACCCCCTAACCCTTATTAGCCACACCCCCTAACCCTTATTAGCCACACCCCCTAACCCTTATTAGCCACACCCCCTAACCCTTATTAGCCACACCCCTAACCCTTATTAGCCACACCTCCTAACCCTTATTAGCCACACCCCTAACCCTTATTAGCCACACCCCCTAACCCTTATTAGCCACACCCCTAACCCTTATTAGCCACACCCCCTAACCCTTATTAGCTATTCCCACTCACAATCACAAAATATTAGATAAATTGCTGTTAATTTGTTCACCTAATATTCACAACCCATTCCGCCTTTTTCACTCGTCGCATTCTATTGTAAGTTGCAGTTGCCCACTTCGACGAATCGCGCCCCTTCACCCGTAAGCCCCGCCCACTCACCCGTAAGCCCCGCCCCCGCCCCGCCCCCCAGGACTGGAACACGAATACGAGCAGCTGTTGTTTCCCTCCGAGCCGATTGGCATCGACTTTTTCGTCTGCGTCCTCGTGGCGTGCGAAGAGAATGCTAATATTTCAAAACCCTCGGACAACGCCACCTACACTTCTCAGATACTCTCCAACGTTTGTCCCTATTGTTCTCTATTGTTCCCTATTGTTCTCTACTGTCTACCGTCTCCGTTGTTGCATCATTACATTGTCCTCTTCGATGTTGATGTGCTGTCCTTCTTCCCTACTCACTAAGTACTAATTACTTTGATTCCCTCCCAAATCCCATTGCCTCCCTTCTATTTCATTATGTCTCCCTTTTCCTTATATTATATCGCAATGACCCAATTGTTCACCATCACTTCATTGTTCCTCCTAACCATTTCTATATTGTTCCTCCTTCCCTCTTACTCCATTGTATCCCTCCCTCCATAACTCTTTGGTGGAGACCCACTATCTACATTCCCCTATTTGCTTCCCTCCCTCCTCCCTTACGCTATTGTTCCCTTAACGCCTCCATTACACGGTGACAGCTGGTGAAGGCAAAGAGACCCATTATCCTGGTATCCACTAAATGCGATACCGTCTCCCAACAAGTGTTGGGCCTAATGCGCAACTACGTCGACTCCGTAATGAACAAGAAGAAATTCAAGTTAGCGCGTCCTCGCAGCCCCCCCCCCACCCCCCGTCCCCCCCCCGGTTACCGCAGCCGGTATGGTAGTTTGGTATGTTGGTCCAATTTACTCGTGCCGTTCCGATATGCCTAGCTGGTCTTTATCGTACATCTGCGCGTAAGTGTTTTATTGTTGGCGTTATTTGAATGTAATTTGTGGCGCAATGCGACGGCGAATTTAATAAACACAATATTGCGATGAACTTGTGAAACATTTCAAAGACATCGACATTTACACAATTTCCTGTTCGTAGATATTTGTAGATATTTGTAGATATTTGTAGATATTTGTAGATATTTGTAGATACGGTATTTTCTAAATATAGATTGTGAACCCGTGCGCACTATTTAAACAATAACATCTCTGCACTCTACACTCCACTCTACTATACCCTCCACTATACCCTCCACTATACACTCCACTATACACTCTAATCTACACTCCACTCTACACTCTTCACTCCACTATACCCTCCACTATACCCTCCACTATACACTCTAATCTACACTCCACTCTACACTCTTCACTCCACTATATCCTCCACTATACACTCCACTATACACTCCACTCTACACTCTTCACTCCACTATATCCTCCACTATACACTCTAATCTACACTCCACTCTACACTCTTCACTCCACTATACCCTCCACTATACTATCCACTATACACTCTAATCTACACTCCACTCTACACTCTTCACTCCACTATACCCTCCACTATACCCTCCACTATACACTCTAATCTACACTCCACTCTACACTCTTCACTCCACTATACCCTCCACTATACCCTCCACTATACACTCTAATCTACACTCCACTCTACACTCTTCACTCCACTATACCCTCCACTATACACTCCACTATACACTCTAATCTACACTCCACTCTACACTCTTCACTCCACTATACCCTCCACTATACCCTCCACTATACACTCTAATCTACACTCCACTCTACACTCTTCACTCCACTATATCCTCCACTATACACTCCACTATACACTCCACTCTACACTCTTCACTCCACTATATCCTCCACTATACACTCTAATCTACACTCCACTCTACACTCTTCACTCCACTATACCCTCCACTATACTATCCACTATACACTCTAATCTACACTCCACTCTACACTCTTCACTCCACTATACCCTCCACTATACCCTCCACTATACACTCTAATCTACACTCCACTCTACACTCTTCACTCCACTATACCCTCCACTATACCCTCCACTATACACTCTAATCTACACTCCACTCTACACTCTTCACTCCACTATATCCTCCACTATACACTCCACTATACACTCCACTCTACACTCTTCACTCCACTATATCCTCCACTATACACTCTAATCTACACTCCACTCTACACTCTTCACTCCACTATACCCTCCACTATACTATCCACTATACACTCTAATCTACACTCCACTCTACACTCTTCACTCCACTATACCCTCCACTATACCCTCCACTATACACTCTAATCTACACTCCACTCTACACTCTTCACTCCACTATACCCTCCACTATACCCTCCACTATACACTCTAATCTACACTCCACTCTACACTCTTCACTCCACTATACCCTCCACTATACCCTCCACTATACACTCTAATCTACACTCCACTCTACACTCTTCACTCCACTATACACTCCACTCTAATCTATACTCTACTCTACACTCCACTATATACTCCACTCTATTCTACACTCCACTCTACACTCTTCACTCCACTATACACTCCACTCTACACTATACTCTACACTCTACTCTACACTCTTCACTCCACTATACACTCCACTCTGCACTCCACTCTACACTCTACTCTACACTCCACTCTACACTCCATTCTACACTCTAATCTACACTCCACTCTACACTACGCTATACACTCCACTCTACACTCCACTCTATACTCCACTCTACTCTACACTCCACTCTACACTCCACTCCAATATACACTCCACTCCAATATACACTCCACTCTCCTCTACACTCCACTCTCCACTCTACACTCCACTCTACACTCCACTCTACACTCCACTCTACACTCCACTCTACACTCCACTCTACACTCCACTCTACACTCCACTCTACACTCCACTCTACACTCCACTCTACACTCCACTCTACACTCCACTCTACACTCCACTCTACACTCCACTCTACACTCCACTCTACACTACACTCCACTCTACACTCCACTCTACACTCCACTCTACACTCCACTCCACTCTACACTCCACTCTACTCTACACTCCACTCCACTCTACACTCCACTCCACACTACACTCCACTCCACTCTACACTCCACTCTACACTCCACTCTATATTCCACTCTACACTCCACTCTACACTCCACTCTACACTCCACTCTACACTCCACTCTACACTCCACTCTACACTCCACTCTACACTCCACTCTACACTCTACACTCCACTCTACACTCTACACTCCACTCTACACTCCACTATACACTCCACTCTACACTCCACTCTACACTCCACTCCACTCTACACTCCACTCTACAGTCCACTCTATACTCCACTCTACACTCCACTCTACACTCCACTCTACACTCCACTCTACACTCCACTCCACTCTACACTCCACTCCAATATACACTCCACTCTACTCTACACTCCACTCTACACTCCACTCCACTCTGCACTCCACTCTACACTCCACTCTACACTCCACTCTACACTCCACTCTACACTCCACTCTACACTCCACTCCACTCTACACTCCACTCTACACTCCACTATACACTCCACTCTACACTCCACTATACGCTCCACTCTACACTCCACTCTACACTCCACTCCACTCTACACTCCACTCTACACTCCACTCTACACTCCACTCTACACTCCACTCCACACTCCACTCTACTCCACTCTACACTCCACTCTACACTTCACTCTACACTCCACTCTATATTCCACTCTACACTCCACTCTACACTCCACTCTACACTCCACTCTACACTCCACTCTACTCTACACTCCACTCCACTCTACACTCCACTCTACACTCTTCACTCCACTATACCCTCCACTATACCCTCCACTATACACTCTAATCTACACTCCACTCTACACTCTTCACTCCACTATACCCTCCACTCTACACTCTAATCTACACTCCACTCTACACTCCACTCCACTCTACACTCCACTCTACACTCCACTCTACACTCCACTATACACTCCACTATACACTCCACTCTACACTCCACTCTACACTCCACTCCACTCTACACTCCACTCTACACTCCACTCTACACTCCACTCTACACTCCACTCTACACTCCACTCTACACTCCACTCTACACTCCACTCTACACTCTAATCTACACTCCACTCTACACTACACTATACACTCCACTCTACACTCCACTCTACACACCACTCTACTCTACACTCCACTCTACACTCCACTCCAATATACACTCCACTCTACTCTACACTCCACTCTACACTCCACTCTACACTCCACTCTACACTCCTCTCTACACTCCACTCTACACTCCACTCTACACTCCACTCTATATTCCACTCTACACTACACTCTACACTCCACTCTACACTCCACTCCACTCTACACTCCACTCTACACTCCACTCTACACTCCACTCTACACTCCACTCTACACTCCACTCTACACTCTTCACTCCACTATACCCTCCACTATACCCTCCACTATACACTCTAATCTACACTCCACTCTACACTCTTCACTCCACTATACCCTCCACTATACCCTCCACTATACACTCTAATCTACACTCCACTCTACACTCTTCACTCCACTATATACTCCACTCTAATCTATACTCTACTCTACACTCCACTATACCCTCCACTATACACTCTAATCTACACTCCACTCTACACTCTTCACTCCACTATACCCTCCACTATACACTCTAATCTACACTCCACTCTTCACTCCACTATACCCTCCTCTATACACTCTAATCTACACTCCACTCTACACTCTTCACTCCACTATACACTCCACTCTAATCTATACTCTACTCTACTCTACACTCCACTATATACTCCACTCTATTCTATACTCCACTCTACACTCTTCACTCCACTATACACTCCACTCTACACTATACTCTACACTCTACTCTACACTCTTCACTCCACTATACACTTCACTCTACACTCCACTCTGCACTCCACTCTACACTCTACTCTACACTCCACTCTACACTCCACTCTACACTCTAATCTACACTCCACTCTACACTCTTCACTCCACTATACACTCCACTCTAATCTATACTCTACTCTACTCTACACTCCACTATATACTCCACTCTATTCTATACTCCACTCTACACTCTTCACTCCACTATACACTCCACTCTACACTATACTCTACACTCTACTCTACACTCTTCACTCCACTATACACTTCACTCTACACTCCACTCTGCACTCCACTCTACACTCTACTCTACACTCCACTCTACACTCCACTCTACACTCTAATCTACACTCCACTCTACACTACACTATACACTCCACTCTACACTCCACTCTACACTCCACTCTACTCTACACTCCACTCTACACTCCACTCCAATATACACTCCACTCTACTCTACACTCCACTCTACACTCCACTCTACACTCCACTCCAATATACACTCCACTCTACTCTACACTCCACTCTACACTCCACTCTACACTCCACTCTACACTCCACTATACACTCCACTCTACACTCCACTCTACACTCCACTCTACACTCCACTCTACACTCCACTCTACACTCCACTCTACACTCCACTCCACTCTACACTCCACTCTACACTCCACTATACACTCCACTCTACACTCCACTCTACACTCCACTCTACACTCCACTCTACATTCCACTCTACACTCCACTCTACACTCCACTCTACACTCCACTCTATATTCCACTATACACTCCACTCTACACTCCACTCTACACTCCACTCCACTCTACACTCCACTCTACACTCCACTCTACACTCCACTATACACTCCACTATACACTCCACTCTACACTCCACTCTACACTCCACTCCACTCTACACTCCACTCTACACTCCACTCTACACTCCACTCTACACTCCACTCTACACTCCACTCTACACTCCACTCTACACTCCACTCTACACTCTAATCTACACTCCACTCTACACTACACTATACACTCCACTCTACACTCCACTCTACACACCACTCTACTCTACACTCCACTCTACACTCCACTCCAATATACACTCCACTCTACTCTACACTCCACTCTACACTCCACTCTACACTCCACTCACACTCCACTCTCTACACTCCCTCTACACTCCACTCTACACTCCACTCTATATTCCCCTCTACACTACACTCTACACTCCACTCTACACTCCACTCCACTCTACACTCCACTCTACACTCCACTATACCCTCCACTATACACTCTAATCTACACTCCACTCTACACTCTTCACTCCACTATACCCTCCACTATACCCTCCACTATACACTCTAATCTACACTCCACTCTACACTCTTCACTCCACTATACCCTCCACTATACCCTCCACTATACACTCTAATCTACACTCCACTCTATACTCTTCACTCCACTATACCCTCCACTATACCCTCCACTATACACTCTAATCTACACTCCACTCTACACTCTTCACTCCACTATACACTCCACTCTAATCTATACTCTACTCTACACTCCACTATATACTCCACTCTATTCTACACTCCACTCTACACTCTTCACTCCACTATACACTCCACTCTACACTATACTCTACACTCTACTCTACACTCTTCACTCCACTATACACTCCACTCTGCACTCCACTCTACACTCTACTCTACACTCCACTCTACACTCCATTCTACACTCTAATCTACACTCCACTCTACACTACGCTATACACTCCACTCTACACTCCACTCTATACTCCACTCTACTCTACACTCCACTCTACACTCCACTCCAATATACACTCCACTCCAATATACACTCCACTCTCCTCTACACTCCACTCTCCACTCTACACTCCACTCTACACTCCACTCTACACTCCACTCTACACTCCACTCTACACTCCACTCTACACTCCACTCTACACTCCACTCTACACTCCACTCTACACTCCACTCTACACTCCACTCTACACTCCACTCTACACTCCACTCTACACTCCACTCTACACTCCACTCTACACTACACTCCACTCTACACTCCACTCTACACTCCACTCTACACTCCACTCCACTCTACACTCCACTCTACTCTACACTCCACTCCACTCTACACTCCACTCCACACTACACTCCACTCCACTCTACACTCCACTCTACACTCCACTCTATATTCCACTCTACACTCCACTCTACACTCCACTCTACACTCCACTCTACACTCCACTCTACACTCCACTCTACACTCCACTCTACACTCCACTCTACACTCTACACTCCACTCTACACTCTACACTCCACTCTACACTCCACTATACACTCCACTCTACACTCCACTCTACACTCCACTCCACTCTACACTCCACTCTACAGTCCACTCTATACTCCACTCTACACTCCACTCTACACTCCACTCTACACTCCACTCTACACTCCACTCCACTCTACACTCCACTCCAATATACACTCCACTCTACTCTACACTCCACTCTACACTCCACTCCACTCTGCACTCCACTCTACACTCCACTCTACACTCCACTCTACACTCCACTCTACACTCCACTCTACACTCCACTCCACTCTACACTCCACTCTACACTCCACTATACACTCCACTCTACACTCCACTCTACACTCCACTCTACACTCCACTCCACTCTACACTCCACTCTACACTCCACTCTACACTCCACTCTACACTCCACTCCACACTCCACTCTACTCCACTCTACACTCCACTCTACACTTCACTCTACACTCCACTCTATATTCCACTCTACACTCCACTCTACACTCCACTCTACACTCCACTCTACACTCCACTCTACTCTACACTCCACTCCACTCTACACTCCACTCTACACTCTTCACTCCACTATACCCTCCACTATACCCTCCACTATACACTCTAATCTACACTCCACTCTACACTCTTCACTCCACTATACCCTCCACTCTACACTCTAATCTACACTCCACTCTACACTCCACTATACCCTCCACTATACACTCTAATCTACACTCCACTCTACACTCTTCACTCCACTATACCCTCCACTATACACTCTAATCTACACTCCACTCTTCACTCCACTATACCCTCCACTATACACTCTAATCTACACTCCACTCTACACTCTTCACTCCACTATACACTCCACTCTAATCTATACTCTACTCTACTCTACACTCCACTATATACTCCACTCTATTCTATACTCCACTCTACACTCTTCACTCCACTATACACTCCACTCTACACTATACTCTACACTCTACTCTACACTCTTCACTCCACTATACACTTCACTCTACACTCCACTCTGCACTCCACTCTACACTCTACTCTACACTCCACTCTACACTCCACTCTACACTCTAATCTACACTCCACTCTACACTCTTCACTCCACTATACACTCCACTCTAATCTATACTCTACTCTACTCTACACTCCACTATATACTCCACTCTATTCTATACTCCACTCTACACTCTTCACTCCACTATACACTCCACTCTACACTATACTCTACACTCTACTCTACACTCTTCACTCCACTATACACTTCACTCTACACTCCACTCTGCACTCCACTCTACACTCTACTCTACACTCCACTCTACACTCCACTCTACACTCTAATCTACACTCCACTCTACACTACACTATACACTCCACTCTACACTCCACTCTACACTCCACTCTACTCTACACTCCACTCTACACTCCACTCCAATATACACTCCACTCTACTCTACACTCCACTCTACACTCCACTCTACACTCCACTCCAATATACACTCCACTCTACTCTACACTCCACTCTACACTCCACTCTACACTCCACTCTACACTCCACTATACACTCCACTCTACACTCCACTCTACACTCCACTCTACACTCCACTCTACACTCCACTCTACACTCCACTCTACACTCCACTCTACACTCCACTCCACTCTACACTCCACTCTACACTCCACTATACACTCCACTCTACACTCCACTCTACACTCCACTCTACACTCCACTCTACATTCCACTCTACACTCCACTCTACACTCCACTCTACACTCCACTCTATATTCCACTATACACTCCACTCTACACTCCACTCTACACTCCACTCCACTCTACACTCCACTCTACACTCCACTCTACACTCCACTATACACTCCACTATACACTCCACTCTACACTCCACTCTACACTCCACTCCACTCTACACTCCACTCTACACTCCACTCTACACTCCACTCTACACTCCACTCTACACTCCACTCTACACTCCACTCTACACTCCACTCTACACTCTAATCTACACTCCACTCTACACTACACTATACACTCCACTCTACACTCCACTCTACACACCACTCTACTCTACACTCCACTCTACACTCCACTCCAATATACACTCCACTCTACTCTACACTCCACTCTACACTCCACTCTACACTCCACTCTACACTCCTCTCTACACTCCACTCTACACTCCACTCTACACTCCACTCTATATTCCACTCTACACTACACTCTACACTCCACTCTACACTCCACTCCACTCTACACTCCACTCTACACTCCACTCTACACTCCACTCTACACTCCACTCTACACTCCACTCTACACTCTTCACTCCACTATACCCTCCACTATACCCTCCACTATACACTCTAATCTACACTCCACTCTACACTCTTCACTCCACTATACCCTCCACTATACCCTCCACTATACACTCTAATCTACACTCCACTCTACACTCTTCACTCCACTATATACTCCACTCTAATCTATACTCTACTCTACACTCCACTATATACTCCACTCTATTCTACACTCCACTCTACACTCTTCACTCCACTATACACTCCACTCTACACTCCACTCTGCACTCCACTCTACACTCTACTCTACACTCCACTCCACTCTACACTCCACTCCACTCTACACTCTACTCTACACTCCACTCTACACTCCACTCTACTCTACACTCCACTCTACACTCCACTCTACACTCCACTCCACTCTACACTCCACTCTACACTCCACTCTACACTCCACTCTACACTCCACTACACTCCACTCTACACTCCACTCTACACTCCACTCCACTCTACACTCCACTCCACTCTACACTCTACTCTACACTCCACTCTACACTCCACTCTACTCTACACTCCACTCTACACTCCACTCTACACTCCACTCCACTCTACACTCCACTCTACACTCCACTCTACACTCCACTCTACACTCCACTCTACACTCCACTCTACACTCCACTACACTCCACTCTACACTCCACTATACACTCCACTCTACACTCCACTCTACACTCCACTCCACTCTACACTCCACTCTACACTCTACTCTACACTCCACTCTACACTCTAATCTACACTCCACTCTACACTCCACTCTACACTACACTCTACTCTACACTCCACTCTACACTCCACTCCAATATACACTCCACTCTACACTCCACTCTACACTCCACTCTACACTCCACTCTACACTCCACTCTACACTCCACTCTACACTCCACTCTACACTCCACTCTATATTCCACTCTATACTCCACTCTACACTCCACTCCACTCTACACTCCACTCTACACTCCACTCTACACTCCACTCTACACTCCACTCCACTCTACACTCCACTCCACTCTACACTCCACTCTACACTCTAATCTACCATCTACTCCACTCTACACTCCACTCTACTATACCCTCCACTATACACTCTAATCTACACTCCACTCTACACTCTTCACTCCACTATACCCTCCACTATACCCTCCACTATACACTCTAATCTACACTCCACTCTACACTATTCACTCCACTATACACTCCACTCTAATCTATACTCTACTCTACACTCCACTATATACTCCACTCTATTCTACACTCCACTCTACACTCTTCACTCCACTATACACTACACTCCACTCTGCACTCCACTCTACACTCTACACTCTACTATACACTCCACTCTACACTCCACTCTACACTCCACTCTACACTCCACTCCACTCTACACTCCACTCTACACTCCACTCTACACTCCACTCTACACTCCACTCTACACTCCACTCCACTCTACACTCCACTCTACACTCCACTATACACTCCACTCTACACTCCACTCTACACTCCACTCTACACTCCACTATACACTCCACTCTACACTCCACTATACACTCCACTCTACACTCCACTCTACACTCCACTCCACTCTACACTCCACTCTACACTCCACTCTACACTCTAATCTACACTACACTATATACTCCACTCTACACTCCACTCTACACTCCACTCCACTCTACACTCTAATCTACACTCCACTCCAATATACACTCCACTCTACTCTACACTCCACTCTACACTCCACTCTACACTCCACTCTACACTCCACTCTACACTCCACTCTACACTCCACTCTACACTCTACTCTACACTCCACTCTACACTCCACTCTACACTCCACTCTATATTCCACTCTACACTCCACTCTACACTCCACTCCACTCTACACTCCACTCTACACTCCACTCTACACTCCACTCTACACTCCACTCTACACTCCACTCCACTCTACACTCCACTCTACACTCCACTCTACACTCCACTCTACACTCCACTCTACACTCCACTCTACACTCTAATCTACCATCTACTCCACTCTACACTCCACTCTACTATACCCTCCACTATACCCTCCACTATACACTCTAATCTACACTCCACTCTACACTCTTCACTCCACTATACCCTCCACTATACCCTCCACTATACACTCTAATCTACACTCCACTCTACACTCTTCACTCCACTATATACTCCACTCTAATCTATACTCTACTCTACACTCCACTATATACTCCACTCTATTCTACACTCCACTCTACACTCTTCACTCCACTATACACTCCACTCTACACTCCACTCTGCACTCCACTCTATACTCTACTCTACACTCTACTATACACTCTACTCTACACTCTACTCTACACTCTACTCTACACTCTACTCTACACTCCACTCTACACTCTAATCTACACTCCACTCTACACTACACTATACACTCCACTCTACACTCCACTCCACTCTACACTCCACTCCACTCTACACTCTACTCTACACTCCACTCTACACTCCACTCTACTCTACACTCCACTCTACACTCCACTCTACACTCCACTCTACACTCCACTCTACACTCCACTCTACACTCCACTCTACACTCCACTCTACACTCCACTCCACTCTACACTCCACTCTACACTCCACTATACACTCCACTCTACACTCCACTCTACACTCCACTCCACTCTACACTCCACTCTACACTCTACTCTACACTCCACTCTACACTCTAATCTACACTCCACTCTACACTACACTATACACTCCACTCTACACTCCACTCTACACTCCACTCTACTCTACACTCCACTCTACACTCCACTCCAATATACACTCCACTCTACACTCCACTCTACACTCCACTCTACACTCCACTCTACACTCCACTCTACACTCCACTCTATATTCCACTCTATACTCCACTCTACACTCCACTCCACTCTACACTCCACTCTACACTCCACTCTACACTCCACTCTACACTCCACTCTACACTCCACTCCACTCTACACTCCACTCTACACTCTAATCTACCATCTACTCCACTCTACACTCCACTCTACTATACCCTCCACTATACACTCTAATCTACACTCCACTCTACACTCTTCACTCCACTATACCCTCCACTATACCCTCCACTATACACTCTAATCTACACTCCACTCTACACTATTCACTCCACTATACACTCCACTCTAATCTATACTCTACTCTACACTCCACTATATACTCCACTCTATTCTACACTCCACTCTACACTCTTCACTCCACTATACACTCCACTCTACACTCCACTCTGCACTCCACTCTACACTCTACTCTACACTCTACTATACACTTCACTCTACACTCCACTCTACACTCCACTCTACACTCCACTCTATACTCCACTCTACACTCCACTCTACACTCCACTCTACACTCCACTCTACACTCCACTCTACACTCCACTCTACACTCCACTCCACTCTACACTCCACTCTACACTCCACTATATACTCCACTCTACACTCCACTCTACACTCCACTCCACTCTACACTCCACTATACACTCCACTCTACACTCCACTCTACACTCCACTCCACTCTACACTCCACTCTACACTCTACTCTACACTCTACTCTACACTCCACTCTACACTCCACTCTACACTCTACTCTACACTCTACTCTACACTCCACTCTACACTCCACTCTACACTCCACTCTACACTCCACTCTACACTCCACTCTACACTCTACTTGGGCATACATTAATAAGCCTAAATTAATTGATATTCACTATTTACCTGTAGGTCGAATATCATAGCCTACATAGAAACTTCTGCATTGCACTGCATAAACATTGAAGCCATATTTCAAACCATCTCTTCCCATCTCAACCCTTCGAGGTTTGTTGTATGTGTACTAGCCTCTCCTTCTCCCTTGTTAACTCGTTTTATTAATCCTTCCTTAGCCCTCCTTAGCACTCCTTACCCTCTTCCATCAATAACTTAATAATAACTTTCTTATGCTCTTCCAATAACCACTGAAACTTCTACTATAGCCTCTTCCTTTCTCATTTCCTCTGTGTCCCTCCCACTAATCATTTCCACTCTTTCCAACTACGTCCACACTCTTCTTAGAACCTCTCACTAACCCTCTCACTAACCTATTTCTTTCTTAGCACCTACCACTAGCCACTTTTTACTTCGTTCTTTAACTCATTTTTTCACTTATCAATCTCATTTACTCCTTAAACACTCCTACTTTCTACTTAAAATTTTCACCTAACCTCTTCCTTCTTAGCTCCTCCCACTATCAAGCTCCGAGATATAAGGTCGCCTATGATAATTACATGAAACTCTTGGTGATTAACAAAGAAAACTTTAATAGGATGCTAATGCAAACTTTCAAAGATTATAAGGTTTTTATGCCAATTTCCAATCTGCTAATATATGAATCTTTTCATATATATTTCTATATTTTTATTTCTATATCCATATCTATATGTTTATTCCTATATGTCTATTTTATGTATCCATATCTATATGTCCATTTCGATATGTATATTTCGATATGTCCATTTCTATATATCCATATCTGTCTATTTCTATGTATCCATGTCTATATCCATATCTATATGTCTATTTCTATGTACCTATATCTATATGTATATTTATATATGTTTATTTCTATATGTATATTGTATTTAAATGCTGTATGTTAAATTTTCTGAATATATGAATAGAATATTCATAGACAATAAAATATGATCTACGGAAATAACAGAAGGAGGTTTTCTTTCGAATTTAATCATCTTTTCATACGTTATATAATCTCTGTTTGGGTTTGGGTTTGGTATACGTTATATAATCTCTGTTTGGGTTTGGGTTTGGGTTTGGTATATGTTATATAATCTCTGTTTTGGTTTGGGTTTGGTATACGTTATATAATCTCTGTTTGGGTTTGGGTTTGGTATACGTTATATAATCTCTGTTTGGGTTTGGGTTTGGTATACGTTATATAATCTCTGTTTGGGTTTGGGTTTGGTATACGTTATATAATCTCTGTTTGGGTTTGGGTTTGGTATACGTTATATAATCTCTGTTTGGGTTTGGGTTTGGTATACGTTATATAATCTCTGTTTGGGTTTGGGTTTGGTATACGTTATATAATCTCTGTTTGGGTTTGGGTTTGGTATACGTTATATAATCTCTGTTTGGGTTTGGGTTTGGTATACGTTATATAATCTCTGTTTGGGTTTGGGTTTGGTATACGTTATATAATCTCTGTTTGGGTTTGGGTTTGGTATACGTTATATAATCTCTGTTTGGGTTTGGTATACGTTATATAATCTCTGTTTGGGTTTGGGTTTGGTATACGTTATATAATCTCTGTTTGGGTTTGGGTTTGGTATACGTTATATAATCTCTGTTTGGGTTTGGTATACGTTATATAATCTCTGTTTGGGTTTGGGTTTGGTATACGTTATATAATCTCTGTTTGGGTTTGGGTTTGGTATACGTTATATAATCTCTGTTTGGGTTTGGGTTTGGTATACGTTATATAATCTCTGTTTGGGTTTGGGTTTGGTATACGTTATATAATCTCTGTTTGGGTTTGGGTTTGGTATACGTTATATAATCTCTGTTTGGGTTTGGGTTTGGTATACGTTATATAATCTCTGTTTGGGTTTGAGTTTGGTATACGTTATATAATCTCTGTTTGGGTTTGGGTTTGGTATACGTTATATAATCTCTGTTTGGGTTTGGGTTTGGTATACGTTATATAATCTCTGTTTGGGTTTGGGTTTGGTATACGTTATATAATTTCTGTTTGGGTTTGGGTTTGGTATACGTTATATAATCTCTGTTTGGGTTTGGGTTTGGTATACGTTATATAATTTCTGTTTGGGTTTGGGTTTGGTATACGTTATATAATCTCTGTTTGGGTTTGGGTTTGGTATACGTTATATAATTTCTGTTTGGGTTTGGGTTTGGTATACGTTATATAATCTCTATTCGTTTAGACTCCTGTACACCATTTTAGCTAATTCAACCCCGGTAAACAATGCAAATTGCACCCCATCGAATACGCCGGGTCTCTTCTAACAAGCCACGCCCATTTAAACGAGCCCCACCCCTTTAGCTACCGTGGCGCGAGGCCGTTCACCTGCTGGAGGCGGAGTCGTACGACGCCGGTGACCCCTCCCACTGTTACCACGCCTACGTGGAGGCTATGGGCGTGGCTAGCGCTCGTCTCGCCTACCTCGAACACACGCGTCTGCTACGCAAGGCCGTCGTGAAACCACGTTGGGAGGCTGCCTTGCAATCCCTGGCAGATCACGTCCTGCCCTCGTTGCTACCGGACCTGGACAGCGTAGCCGATAGGTACGAGTTAGGGCAACGCACCTCACCACCTCAGTACCCAACTTTAACATTCTCGCACACCACCCATTACTAATAGCTTCTTCCCCCCTACCTTATCCCTACTGCCTAACAACCAAATGCCACCTCTTCCCACCCACTTCACACTCTACATATTTCCAGGAGTTGGCCTAGTATCTGTCGTTGGATGCAACGTCACAACGACTTTCCGACGTACTTTGTCGATGCGTCGGATTCCTACGGCGGTCGACTCGAGGACTACTTCCTGTCCGACGAGGCGGGCGTCGAGTGTCGACGCCGACGCGTCGTTTTCCAACTTTTGACTGACGATAGCGACGCAGAGAAATGTTTTCTGGCTCATGTCAATTTCATGCGTAATGCCGTTAAACAGAAACAGTTAGATTGAATCCTAGGAAGTTTTTTTACGCCGCTAATCTACGATTGACTCCGTTTTGTATTGTGTTTTGTGAGGTTTAATATTGTTTTACACCGACGAGGTAATTCATAACGCTAAATCTACACTTGCAGGTATAAAGAGCAGATTATGCAACTTCTAGACAATCACACAAATTTAAATAACATCCATTACGGAGATACTCTCTCACAAACTTCAGTCTACCTTATGGGCAAGGAATGTTACAGGTTAGGAAATGTGAAATGTAAGAACTTTATCTTATATCTTTATCTTATATCTTTATCTTATATCTTTATCTTATATCTTTATCTTATATCTTTATCTTATATCTTTATCTTATATCTTTACCTTATATCTTTGTAGTAACTTATATCCCAGTAAACAATAGTTATGTAATAGTCATGTAATGAGATCACCTAAATAGTTTGCTGAGATTATATTTGCAAATAAATACTAACTTTGAAATGATCTATAATTTCACTATTTTATTGTCCTTAATGAATTAGTTTGTGTACAGTGCCATGCCACATGCCACATGCCAAACCCTCCTACATTCCCTGTCACCCCTATGTACCATATCTTCTATGCCTGGTAACTATGCCTCCTACATTACCTCACCCACTGCCATTCCCCTCGTCGTGACTTTGAACAATTAGCCCTCTCACCATTCCTACGCCATTCCTACGCCATTCCTACGCCATTCCTACGCCATTCCTACACCCTTCCTACGCCATTCCTACGCCATTCCTACGCCATTCCTACGCCATTCCTACGCCATTCCTACGCCATTCCTACGCCATTCCTACGCCATTCCTACGCCATTCCTATACCATTCCTATACCATTCCTACGCCATTCCTACGCCATTCCTACGCCATTCCTACGCCATTCCTACGCCATTCCTACGCCATTCCTACGCCATTCCTACGCCATTCCTACGCCATTCCTACGCCATTCCTACGCCATTCCTACGCCATTCCTACGCCATTCCTACGCCATTCCTACGCCATTCCTACGCCATTCCTACGCCATTCCTACGCCATTCCTACGCCATTCCTACGCCATTCCTACGCCATTCCTACGCCATTCCTACGCCATTCCTACGCCATTCCTACGCCATTCCTACGCCATTCCTACGCCATTCCTACGCCATTCCTACGCCATTCCTACGCCATTCCTACGCCATTCCTACGCCATTCCTACGCCATTCCTACGCCATTCCTACGCCATTCCTACACCATTCCTACGCCATTCCTCAGTAAAGAGGAAGTGGAATCAGTACACCCTCTCCCTCTTCCTATTCCACCCACTAACCCCTATATCCCCCAGTAACCTCAGTAAAGAGGAAGTAGAATCAGTACTCCCTCTCCCTCTTCCTCTTCCACCCACTAACCCCTATATCCTCCAGTAACCTCAGTAAAGAGGAAGTAGAATCAGTACACACTCTCCCTCTTCCTCTTCCACCCACTCACCCCTATATCCTCCAGTAACCTCAGTAAAGAGGAAGTGGAATCGGTTCATCGCCAACATCAACGTAAATTGCGAGACTTCGTAAAGCGTCAATTTATCGAGTTGCTGTTGGAACGCCGCGAAATCTACGACGATTTCATGAAATCCGACTACAGCCTCGCCAACCTTCACAAAATCTATTCGCACCTCTCCAATGAATCCAGGTTGGCATCTAGATCTACTTGTAATGACTAACTACCTGCAATAACTATGTACTCTACTTGTCACAACTAACTACTTTTAACAACTAACTACTCTACTTGTAACAACTAACTACTTTTAACAACTAACTACTCTACTTTTAACAAATAACTACTTTTAACAACTAACTACTTGTCACAACTAACTACTTTTAACAACTAACTACTCTACTTATCACAACTAACTACTTTTAACAACTAACTACTCTACTTTTAACAAATAACTACTTTTAACAACTAACTACTTTTAACAACTAACTACTCTACTTGTCACAACTAACTACTTTTAACAACTAACTACTCTACTTTTAACAAATAACTACTTTTAACAACTAACTACTTTTAACAACTAACTACTCTACTTGTCACAACTAACTACTTTTAACAACTAACTACTCTACTTTTAACAAATAACTACTTTTAACAACTAACTACTTGTCACAACTAACTACTTTTAACAACTAACTACTCTACTTATCACAACTAACTACTTTTAACAACTAACTACTCTACTTGTCACAACTAACTACTTTTAACAACTAACTACTCTACTTGTCACAACTAACTACTTTTAACAACTAACTACTCTACTTTTAACAAATAACTACTTTCTATACTAACTAAATCTACTTGTAATAACTAACTATTCTACTTGTAATAACTAACTATTTATAATAATTACTCTACTTGTACAAATTAACTACTCTACTCTAATTCCGAATAACTCACTTATATCTTTATCAATTTCAATAACATTTATGTATTATATATAACATTATAGTCCATTTAATAATTCTTTTGTAGGTTGTTTTTATGTTCCAGATATAAAATAGATTATACTTGAATACTTACTAGATTATACTTGAATACTTACTAGATTATACTTGAATACATATTCTAATATGTTTTTATTTTAAATGTATTTTCATTGTAAAAGTTTGAGATAACATACTCTACAATAATTTGAAATGATCTCAATAAAGATTACATGAAATGCTGTGATATTTATATGTTGACGTATTACGTCCATTTTAGATTTGTTTGTTAGAATAAATAATACTCATCTTTTTATCATATGACTTATTAATATATTGCTAATCGATAACTACTTTTTATAGTAATCTTATACATGTACTAGAGACTGAGGTGTTATGCCCACATAATGTTTCATTTGTTTCATTGTTTAAATATCTGTTTTCACATTTATTTTTCAGTTTAAAAAAAATAGCAAAGGCCCATTTTTTCGGGAATCACTATTTTAGTGTAAATATAAAAGCTCTAATTTGTTTATAAAATATCCATAAATAATCTACTTCTCTATGATATTAGTGGTCTAAAATGTTGTGTTTTAGAAGTTTGCCAATAGAATATTTGCAAAGAAATATACAGAATTATATGGAAACTTTTTTATTTATAGATTGATATGCCTTATTATATAATAATAATAGTAAATAGTATTAAATTAATAATAATATAATAAATATAATGGTAATAGGTATTCTATAATACAAATTAATATTTAATATTATGACTAATGCAAAGCATAATAACCATATGATTATAATATATACTAAAATAAATATTATTGATATATTAATTTTTTATTTTGTTTTGGAGTAAGCAACAATTAAAATTTAAAATTATTATTTTATTATAATTTATGATATATTTCACATTTAATATATATATTGATGTTTGTGTAAGTTGAAACAATTCATTTACAAACATATGTATATGTATATCTATATGAATAATCATATATATTATTTACTCTTTTTAATTGACTGATGAATTACATAAATAACTTCAGATGAAAAAAATGATTTTTAACATGTAAACATGCGATAAGACACAAAAACAGACTGTGATTTAATATTATTTAAAATAGATAACAAAATATTTATCTCACTGATAGCATGTGATATTTCCAATTCAATCTGTACTCAATACAGCTGATTAATTAGTTATTAATACAATCAGATTGTTATATATTATTTTATATCAAAAAAGTATGCATTTTAATAACAATAAGTTATGAATATACAATTAATAATGTAAGTAAATATAAAAGTTCAAACTTTTAAAAAACCTATATTTAATTTTGATTATGAATTCATTTTCGATCTCATGTTATTAAGATAATATTTCTAAAAATACTCTGCCTATATTAATTTAATAACATAGAGGTCTTAGGATATTTATTTCTAATATACAGATATTATGTAAGCGCTTATTTTATTGATCCGATATCTCGCACTCATCTCATCTCACAAACTCACTCAACTCATCTCATCTCACAAACTCACTCAACTCACTCAACTCAACTCACCTCAATTCACCTCAACTCACCTCAACTCACAAACTCACCTCAACTCATCTCACAAACTCACTGAACTCACAAACTCACTCAACTCACTCAACTCAACTCAACTCACCTCAACTCACAAACTCACTCAACTCACCTCAACTCACAAACTCACTCAACTCACAAACTCACTCAACTCAACTCACCTCAACTCACAAACTCACTCAACTCACTCAACTCAACTCAACTCACTCAACTCACAAACTCACTCAACTCAACTCACCTCACCTCAACTCACAAACTCACTCAACTCATCTCACAAACTCACTCAACTCACCTCAACTCAACTCACAAACTCACTCAACTCAACTCACCTCAACTCACCTCAACTCACAAACTCACTCAACTCACCTCACTCACAAACTCACTCAACTCACAAACTCACTCAACTCAACTCACCTCAACTCACAAACTCACTCAACTCATCTCAAAAACTCACTCAACTCACTCAACTCAACTCACCTCAACTCACCTCAACTCACAAACTCACTCAACTCAACTCACCTCAACTCATCTCAACTCACAAACTCACTCAACTCATCTCATCTCACAAACTCACTCGACTCAATCAACTCAACTCACAAACTTACTCAACTCACCTCAACTCACAAACTCACTCAACTCAACTCACCTCAACTCACAAACTCACTCAACTCATCTCAACTTACAAACTCACTCAACTCACTCAACTCACCTCAACTCACAAACTCACTCAACTCATCTCATCTCACAAACTCACTCGACTCAATCAACTCAACTCACAAACTTACTCAACTCACCTCAACTCACAAACTCACTCAACTCAACTCACCTCAACTCACAAACTCACTCAACTCATCTCAACTTACAAACTCACTCAACTCACTCAACTCACCTCAACTCTCCTCAACTCACAAACTCACTCAACTCACCTCAACTCATCTCACAAACTCACTCAACTCACTCAACTCAACTCACCTCAACTCACAAACTCACTCAACTCACCTCAACTCATCTCACAAACTCACTCAACTCACTCAACTCAACTCACCTCAACTCACAAACTCACTCAACTCACCTCACAAACTCACTCAACTCACTCAACTCAACTCACCTCATCTCACAAACTAACTCAACTCACTCAACTCAACTCACCTCAACTCACAAACTCACTCAACTCACCTCAACTCATCTCACAAACTCACTCAACTCACTCAACTCAACTCACCTCAACTCACAAACTCACTCAACTCACCTCAACTCATCTCACAAACTCACTCAACTCACCTCAACTCACAAACTCACTCAACTCACCTCAACTCATCTCACAAACTCACTCAACTCACTCAACTCAACTCACCTCAACTCACATCAACTCAACTCACAAACTCACTCAACTCACTCAACTCACCTCAACTCACCTCAACTCACCTCAACTCACAAACTCACTCAACTCACAAACTCACTCAACTCACCTCAACTCACAAACTCACTCAACTCACAAACTCACTCAACTCACCTCAACTCACAAACTCACTCAACTCACAAACTCACACAACTCAACTCAACTCACCTCAACTCAACTCAACTCACCTTAACTCAACTCAACTCAACTCACTCAACTCACAAAAGTTGTGTTTTAGAATAAGAAATTTATTTATATGATATGATATGACAAGATATGACATAAATGACAAGATATGATAAAGTTATACAAATAATTCTAAAAAATTTTAATTAAATTAGAGATAATTAATTAGAATAATTTAAATAAAATAAATAAAAATCAAATCAAAGATTATAGACATGTCACCAATCAGCAATGAGAATGTCATGTTTATGGAAGCCTAAAAATTGACTATTGACTAAAAATGCATAGACATGATTCTAGCTAATTATAGCATAAACATGATTCTAGCTAATCATATCATAGACATGATTCTAGCCAATCATAGAATATACATCATTCTAGCTAATCATAGCATAGACATGATTCTAGCTAATCATAGCATAGACATGATTTAGCCAATCATAGCATATACATGATTTAGCTAATTATAGCATAGACATGATTTAGCCAATCATAGCATATACATGATTTAGCTAATCATAGCATAGACATGATTTAGTTAGTTTAGTGTTTTGTTATATATTAGAGAACATATATTTTATTCGTATTATAACTATATTTTATTTTAAATAATTAATAATAGTTACATCATTTCATTTCTCGGGTTGTCGATATAATTGTAAAATTGATTTAGTAATTTATATTTATTTGTGAGGTGATTCATAGTTTTGGGTTTTACATTAGTTTACATATTTGTATTACAAACTGCGATATCCACACATAAATAGTTAACCTGTACATTATTAGTTTTTTAATAATTGTTAAAATTAATAAATTATCGAAAAAATAATTAAATATAACCCGATTATAAAATCTAAAATAGCTTATTTTTAGGTTTGTTAATTATTACATCATTATAATTGATTAGAATTCATTATAAAAGTAAATATTGTTAAATGTAATAGAATTTCACTTTATATAATCTAAATTCAATAACATTTCCATTCTTTAACTCGGCGTGAATAAAAATAGTAAAAACTATTTCTTCTCCATTGTCTGACGAATTACAGCGAATCTTGGGAGTTGTAAAAACTTGTGTTGAGGTCCGCGTAACTCCTCCTCCAGGTACAAGGCATTGGACAATATCCGCGAAGACCGGGAAGTGGTGCTCTTGAACTTTCTGGGGTTCCTGGATCGACCGACCACCGCCCGTTGCCTATTTCAATTGGACTGCGCCGACCGTCGAATCGACGCGGTCGTCAACAAGAGCATGTCGAAGTACCTGCGTCAATTGCGCGACTGGTCTTCCGACGCCTCCTGTAGCAGCAACGCCGCCGCCGCTGGGCCCGTCGGAACCACTTGCAATCGTAACTTTCGACTCGACGCGGCCAGTCCCTCGTTGAACCTTATTGTCCTTGGCAACGGCACTCTAGCCGCGGACTTCACGAAGAGAATACGGGTTGGTACTCGCTTCCGACGTCGCTACCGCCCGCGCTATTGCCCGCGCTATTGCTCGCGCTATTGCCCGCGCTATTGCCCGTGCTACTTGCAATATGCGATTAATATGTTATAATTTGAAAATAGAATTTGTATATAAAATATAAACAATCTATTGTATATTTTATTAAAATTGTTTAGATCATCAAACGTATCTATTTTATTTGTGATTCAAATTCAATTGTAGATTTATCACAAGAATGGTCAAAGTTCGTTTGTTTACTGCAACATTATCATTAGATAATTCATATGTTTAGTTTTTATTTCCATTGTATATTGTTTGATATAACCGTTATATTCAAAATCTACTTGCTCTAATATATTATCTTTCATATCCCGTTGTATCTTCTCTAGTATCCACTCTTTACTTACAAAATGAATCTCGTCTCTATCTCTGAAGCAATTTATTACCTTTCCTACTTTATCTGATATGAACTTTTCCTTCCTTGCATATTATCAGAAACCATTACAAAATTGTTGTTGTATACAAAATGTATTGACATTTTGTTGTCCAGCCATTATTCCAGCCATTATTCCAACCTTTATTCCAGCCATTATTCCAGCCTTTATTCCAGTCATTATTCCAGCCATTATTCCATCCATTATTCCAGCTTTTATTCCAGCCATTATTCCAGCCATTATTCCAGCCTTTATTCCAGCCATTATTCCAGCCATTATTCCAGCTTTTATTCCAGCCATTATTCCAGCCATTATTCCAGCCATTATTCCAGCCTTTATTCCAGCCATTATTCCAGCCATTATTCCAGCCTTTATTCCAGCCATTATTCCAGCCATTATTCCAGATTTAAAATATTACCCTTAAAAACCCCATTTCAAATGTTATATCTTAATAATCTTTTTGTATATCAACAGATCTCTAATTGTATAAAATAAGCACATTTATTAATCTGTATGTAAAATATGAATTAATGCACTTATTTTCTTGAATTTGAATTATTGTAATTCACTTCTTGTTACATTTCTTTATCATTTTAGAATGTTTAATTTCTACGTCTGCTAATGTCATCTGTCACTTTCTTAGTTGCGATTACATCGCATGTTACATCTATTCTTACCTCACTTCAAATCTTGGACTTCTAAAAAGTTGCCTATTTAAGATTCTATCGATTACCTTTCAAGTTCTCGATGGTAACATTTCTCAATGTCTTCCTAAGGTGACCTACTTACGAGGTTGGCTATAGAAAGCATTAAAATGCGTGCGATAAGATCCCCTTAGAAGATGTTTTAATATGGACTCTGGATATTAATGAAAAACATTTTTTGTATCATTCAGAATAAGAAAAGATCAAATTTACTATTTGGTGAATATTAATTTATTTGTTTTTTGACATTTATTTATTTTATTGATTATTTGTTATTAATTAATCAATTATCGTTATTTGCTCTATTTATTTTTATTTATTTTTATATTTAAGTGTTTAAATTACATTACGTTACTCTTACCCTATCCTACCCTACCCTACCTTACCTTACCCTACCCTCCCTACCTCTTACCTTACCCTACCCTCCCTACCCTACCATACCCTACCCTCCCTACCCTACTATACCCTACCCTACCTTACTCTACCCTACCCTACTCTACCCTACCTTACCCTACCTACCCTACCCTACCTTACCTTACCCTACCCTCCCTAACCTACCATACCCTACCCTATCCTACGCTATCCTACCTACCCTACCCTACCCTACCTTACCTTACCCTACCCTCCCTAACCTACCATACCCTACCCTATCCTATGCTATCCTACCTACCCTATCCTACCCTACCTTACCCTACCCTCCCTACCCTACCATACCCTACTCTACCCTACCCTACTCTACCCTACCTACATTACCCTACCTTACCCTACCTACTTTACCCTTCCTTACCCTACCTACCTTACCCTACCTTACCCTACCCATCCCTACCTTACCCCACCCTACCCTAACTCTACTCTATATTACCCTACCTTACCCTACCCAACCCTACCTTAACCCCACCCTACCCTAACTCTACTCTACCTTAACCTACCTACCTTACCCTACCTTACCCTACCCAACCCTACCTTAACCCCACCCTACCCTAACTCTACTCTAGCTTACCCTACATACCTAACCTACCTTACCCTACCTTACCCTAACCCTACCCTACCTTACCCTCCCTACCCTACCCTACCTTACCCTAACCCTACCCTACCTTACCCTACCCTACCTTACCCTAACCCTACCTTACCCTAACCCTACCCTACCTTACCCTACCCTACCTTACCCTAACCCTACCCTACCTTACCCTAACCCTACCCTACCTTACCCTAACCCTACCCTACCCTACCCTACCCTACCTTACCCTAACCCTACCTTACCCTAACCCTACCCTACCTTACCCTACCCTACCTTACCCTAACCCTACCCTACCTTACCCTAACCCTACCCTACCTTACCCTAACCCTACCCTACCCTACCCTACCCTACCTTACCCTACCCTACCTTACCCTAACCCTACCTTACCCTACCCTACCTTACCTTACCCTAACCCTACCCTAACCCTACCTTACCCTAACCCTACCTACCTAACCCTAACCCTACCCCAACAGGTTCAATGTGCTGGAGACCAGTTCAACTTCCCTGATGACAGTGGTCACGTGTCTCTCGACTATCGACCAATCAGCGACGATGTGATATTGCCACGTAATTACTTCCACACTGCCGGCTTCAAGCCCCAAGCCTGCATAGCAGTCTTCAACTCAATTCTGTCATTGCAGTACTTGCAGCAGAGTCTACAGACCAACCTGATTCCTGGTAAACACCACTCAGAGCACTCCGGCAAACCTCCGTACCAGGTTGCTACGACGACGACACCCTACTGACACAGACTACTGACACACACTACACCCTACTGACACACACTACTGACACACACTACACCCTACTTACACACACTACACCCTACTGACACCCACTACACCCTACTGACACCCACTACTGACACACACTACACCCTACTTACACACACTAAGCCCTACTTACACACCCTACTGACACACACTACTGACACACACAACACCCTACTGACACACCCTACACCCTACTGACACACCCTACTGACACACACTATACCCTACTGACACACCCTACACCCTACTTACACACACTACACCCTACTGATACACACTACTGACACACACTACACACTACTGACACAGACTACAGACACACACTACACCCTACTGACACACCCTACTGACACACACTACACCCTACTGACACAGACTACACCCTACTGACACACACTACACCCTACTGACACCCTACACCTTACTGACACACACTATACCCTACTGACACACCCTACACCCTACTTACACACACTACACCCTACTGACACACACTACACCATACTGACACACACTACACCCTACTGACACAGACTACACCCTACTGACACACCCTACACCTTACTGACACACACTACACCCTACTGACACACACTACACCCTACTGACACACACTACACCCTACTCACACAGACTACATCCTACTGACACAGACTACACCCTACTGACACACACTACTGACACACACTACACCCTACTGACACACACTACACCCTACTGATACACACTACTGACACACACTACACACTACTGACACAGACTACAGACACACACTACACCCTACTGACACACCCTACTGACACACACTACACCCTACTGACACACACTACACCCTACTGACACACACTACACCCTACTGACACACACTACACCCTACTGACACACACTACACCTTACTGACACACACTACACCCTACTGACACACACTACACCCTACTGATACACCCTACTGACACACACTACACCCTACTGACACACACTACACCCTACTGACACACACTACACCCTACTGACACACCCTACACCTTACTGACACACACTACACCCTACTGACACACACTACACCCTACTGACACACACTACACCATACTGACACACCCTACACCCTACTGACACACCCTACACCCTACTGACACACACTATACCCTACTGACACACACTACACCCTACTGACACACACTACACCCTACTGACACACACTACACACTACTGACAAACACTACTGACACACACTACACCCTACTGACACACACTATACCCTACAGACACACACTACACCCTTCTGACACACACTACTGATACACACTACACCCTACTGACACACACTACTGATACACACTACACCCTTCTGACACACACTACACCCTACTGACACACACTACTGATACACACCACACCCTTCTGACACACACTACACCCTACTGACACACACTACACCCTATTGACACACACTACACCCTACTGACACACTACACTATATCCTACTGACACACACTATACCCTTCTGACACAGACTACACCCTACTGACACAGACTACACCCTACTGACACACACTACACCCTACTGACACACTACACTATATCCTACTGACACACACTATAACCTTCTGACACACACTACACCCTACTGACACACACTACACCCTACTGACACACACTACACCCTACTGACACACACTACACCCTACTTACACACACTAAGCCCTACTTAAACACACTACACCCTACTGACACACACTAAGCCCTACGTACACACACTAAGCACTACTTACACACACTAAGCCCTACTTACACACACTAAGCCCTACTGACACACACTACACCCTACTAACACACACTAAGCCCTACTGACACACACTACACTACACCCTACTGACACAGACTACACCCTACTGACACACACTACACCCTACTGACACACACTACACCCTACTGACACACACTACACCTTACTGACACACACTACACCCTACTGACACACACTACACCCTACTGATACACACTACTGACACACACTACTGACACACACTACACCCTACTGACACACCCTACTGACACACACTACACCCTACTGACACACACTACACCCTACTGACACACACTACACCCTACTGATACACACTACTGACACACACTACACACTACTGACACACACTACACCCTACTGACACACACTACACCCTACTGACACACACTAAGCCCTACTGACACACACTACACCCTACTGACACACACTAAGCCCTACTTACACACACTAAGCCCTACTTACACACACTACACCCTACTTACACACACTAAGCCCTACTGACACACACTACACCCTACTGACACACACTAAACCCTACTAACACACACTAAGCCCCATCTAAACCCCACACCTAGGGACTGCCTATTGTTGTGGTATTTTCAGAGAACACTCAACTCACTGAAAAGTCTTGCATCAGTCTGAGGGATCACGCTCTCATTCTCTGCGAATCTCTTCAGTGCGCTTTTGTTGACTACTCCAGTTTCTCGCAGAGTGTCCACGACTATCAGGTGCCACGTGTCAGCTGTCAATACGTCTGAATGTCGGGTGTCACTTGCCAATTATGTATGTTTTAGTTTTGTATAAATCTATTCGAAATATTGGTGTAACGTGTTTCGGTGTGATATATATTTCTATTTGACCTTTCTCGCGACAGGTCAGCGAATCGCTTTCTGAACTCATTTCTTGTATCCGACATCGCGCTTTTTTCTTGGAACCCTGGCAAATTGCGGAAAACGTTGAGCCGGATTTGAGGTTTCAAATTCTCTTTTTCGTTGTATCTGCTTTGTCTTTAGTTAGTCGCTATTTACATCTCTATCCCTCCTCGTCGGTTTCTTCCTCCACTTCGACCTCGACCTCGTATTCCTACGCCTTAAACCCCTTCAACATTTGTCCATAGAATATTGCTCTGCGTGATGTGCGGCGATGGAATTGACTTGGAGTTGTTGCTACAACCGTTGGCTGACTTTCAGTGTTGTTACGCTTTGACGCAAGATGACAGTTTCTGTACTCTGGTCGTCGAATGTTACCTGGAGAACTCAAGAATTAAGGTCTGCACTTTATCAACTATACTCCCTTATCTCCCCTTATCACCTCCTTAATACTCCCTTATCACCTCCTTAATACCCTTATCACCTCCTTAATACTCCCTTATCACCTCCTTAATACTCCCTTATCACCTCCTTAATACCCTTATCACCTCCTTAATACTCTCTTATCACCTCCTTAATACTCCCTTATCACCTCCTTATCAACTCCCTTATCACCTCCTTAATACTCCCTTATCACCTCCTTAATACTCCCTTATCACCTCCTTATCAACTCCCTTATCACCTCCTTAATACTCCCTTATCACCTCCTTAATACTCCCTTATCACCTCCTTAATACCCTTATCACCTCCTTAATACTCTCTTATCACCTCCTTAATACTCCCTTATCACCTCCTTATCAACTCCCTTATCACCTCCTTAATACTCCCTTATCACCTCCTTAATACTCCCTTATCACCTCCTTATCAACTCCCTTATCACCTCCTTAATACCCTTATCACCTCCTTAATACCCTTATCACCTCCTTAATACTCCCTTATCACCTCCTTAATACCCTTATCACCTCCTTAATACTCTCTTATCACCTCCTTAATACTCCCTTATCACCTCCTTATCAACTCCCTTATCACCTCCTTAATACTCCCTTATCACCTCCTTAATACTCCCTTATCACCTCCTTATCAACTCCCTTATCACCTCCTTAATACTCCCTTATCACCTCCTTAATACTCCCTTATCACCTCCTTAATACTCCCTTATCACCTCCTTAATACTCTCTTATCACCTCCTTAATACTCCCTTATCACCTCCTTATCTCCCCTTATCACCTCCTTAATACTCCCTTATCACCTCCTTAATACCCATATCACCTCCTTAATGCTCTCTTATCACCTCCTTAATACCCTTATCACCTCCTTAATACCCTTATCACCTCCTTAATACTCCCTTATCACCTCCTTATCAACTCCCTTATCACCTCCTTAATACTCTCTTATCACCTCCTTAATACTCCCTTATCACCTCCTTATCAACTCCCTTATCACCTCCTTAATACTCCCTTATCACCTCCTTAATACTCCCTTATCACCTCCTTATCAACTCCCTTATCACCTCCTTAATACCCTTATCACCTCCTTAATACCCTTATCACCTCCTTAATACTCCCTTATCACCTCCTTAATACTCCCTTATCACCTCCTTAATACCCTTATCACCTCCTTAATACTCTCTTATCACCTCCTTATCAACTCCCTTATCACCTCCTTAATACTCCCTTATCACCTCCTTAATACTCCCTTATCACCTCCTTATCAACTCCCTTATCACCTCCTTAATACTCCCTTATCACCTCCTTAATACTCCCTTATCACCTCCTTAATACTCTCTTATCACCTCCTTAATACTCCCTTATCACCTCCTTATCTCCCCTTATCACCTCCTTAATACTCCCTTATCACCTCCTTAATACCCATATCACCTCCTTAATGCTCTCTTATCACCTCCTTAATACCCTTATCACCTCCTTAATACCCTTATCACCTCCTTAATACCCATATCACCTCCTTAATACCCATATCACCTTCTTAATGCCCATATCACCTTCTTAACACTCCCTTATCACCTCCTTAATACTCCCATATCACCTCCTTAATACTCCCTTATCACCTCCTTAATACACCCATATCACCTCCTTAATACTCCCTTATCACCTCCTTAATACTCTCTTATCACCTCCTTAATACTCCCTTATCACCTCCTTATCAACTCCCTTATCACCTCCTTAATACACCCTTGTCACCTCCTTAATACTCTCTTATCACCTCCTTAATACACCCTTATCACCTCCTTAATACTCCCTTATCACCTCCTTAATACCCATATCACCTCCTTAATGCTCTCTTATCACCTCCTTAATACCCTTATCACCTCCTTAATACCCTTATCACCTCCTTAATACCCATATCACCTTCTTAATGCCCATATCACCTTCTTAACACTCCCTTATCACCTCCTTAATACTCCCATATCACCTCCTTAATACTCTCTTATCACCTCCTTAATACTCTCTTATCACCTCCTTAATACTCTCTTATCACCTCCTTAATACTCTCTTATCACCTTCTTAATACTCCCTTATCACCTCCTTAATACTCTCTTATCACCCAAATATTATCCCCATTTACCACTCTATTTCCCCTCACTCTCTCCCCCCCACTCTCTCCCCCCACTCTCTCTCCCCCACTCTCCCCCACTCTCCCCCTCATTATCTCCCCCCACTCCCCCCTCACTCTCCCCCCTCACTCTCTCCCCTCACTCTCTCCCCCCCACACTCCCCCTCACTCTCTCTCCCCCTCACTTTCTCCCCCCACTCTCCCCCACACTACCCCCCACTCTCTCTCCCCCACTCTCCCCCACTCTTCCCCCACTCTCCCCCACTCTCCCCCACTCTCCCCCTCATTATCTCCCCCCACTCCCCCCTCACTCCCCCCCTCACTCTCTCCCCCACACTCCCCCTCACTCTCTCTCCCCCTCACTTTCTCCCCCCACTCTCCCCCACACTACCCCCCACTCTCTCTCCCCCACTCTCCCCCTCACTCTCTCCCCCCCCCACTCTCTCCCCCCACTCTCTCTCCCCCACTCTCCCCCACTCTTCCCCCACTCTCCCCCACTCTCCCCCACTCTATCTCCCCCCACTCCCCCCTCACTCTCCCCCTCACTCTCTCCCCCCACTATCTCTCCCCCACACTCCCCCTCACTCTCTCTCCCCCCTCACTTTCTCCCCCTACTCTCCCCCACACTACCCCCACTCTCTCCCCCCCACTCTCCCCCTCACTCTCTCTCCCCACTATCTCCCCCCTCACTCTCTCCCCCACACTCCCCCTCACTCTCTCTACCCCCTCACTTTCTCCCCCCACTCTCCCCCACACTACCCCCCACTATCTCTCCCCCACTCTCCCCCTCACTCTCTCCCCCCACTATCTCTCCCCCACTCACCCCACTCTCCCCCCCCCCCCACTAGGCAGAGTTTGTTATTACTTCGTACCATTCTGCTGAGATTATTGCAGACACTTTATTCCATGGTTTTGTGTTTGTGTATTCCTCTATGCGAGAAGCTTCCCTGCAAACCATGATGCTAGTAACACAAACAATAGATTGTATTAACAATAGATTGTATAAACACTAGATTGTATTAACACTAGATTGTATAAACACTAGATTGTATAAACACTAGATTGTATAAACACTAGATTGTATAAACAATAGATTGTATAAACACTAGATTGTATAAACAATAGATTGTATAAACAATAGATTGTATAAACACTAGATTGTATAAACACTAGATTATATAAACACTAGATTGTATTAACACTAGATTGTATAAACAATAGATTGTATAAACACTAGATTGTATAAACACTAGGTTGTATAAACACTAGATTGTATTAACACTAGATTGTATAAACACTAGGTTGTATAAACAATAGATTGTATTAACACTAGATTGTATAAACACTAGATTGTATAAACAATAGATTGTACAAACAATAGATTGTCACTGTTATATAATGCTGACCTACATTTTGTAGTCAGTTCTCGAGTGCAGTGGCATCAGTTCCAGCTCAGA
>OZ038316.1:30609841-30672341 GCA_964035775.1 Osedax frankpressi
TATATAAATATTATTATTAATATTGATATAGACAACAAATCATTTTGTAGCATGAGATAATGGGCAATGGAAATTGACTAGGGAAAATTTGCAATGTTTACATTTTAATAACTAATAGATATGAATCAAAACTAACCAATCGAATTATAATAAATTGTATACAAATAATTCAAATATATTTATTTTAGAATAAACTTTGAATTAAATAATAAAATTTTGTCAACAATTTGAATTTGTTATGTAAGATATATTATATATTACAGTTTCAAAAATAACTCGGTAATAATGTTATTAATCTAATAAATATAAAATATATTTATTATTCTAATTAATTTTATGAAATTAATACATTATTTATGATAACTGACCTAGTTAATAATTTAGTTAACTATATATAAGTTAATTATTTAATAATATATCATATAATTAACTTACAATAGTAACTACTCAATTAATTGATATGCCAACTTACTGACACAATGAAAGATTTAATTTAAACAAAATATAATTTAGTAATATATAAGATCGACTAAATTAGTTATTAATTATTCATAAATCTTTATGTAATTTGTTTAAATTCCTATGAATTTAGAAATTATCATTGTTTCTAACTGATCATAAAATAGTTTTAAAAGCTACATTCCATCATATCAATATTATTTTGGATTATTTTCATAAATTATATTTATTTTACTACATTTAAATTTGTATTTATTGTATTAAGTATTTATTAATTAAGAATTATTAAAAAATAATTCCTGTTTTAAAGTTATTTCTAATCTTTTAAATGTATTAAATAATAGATGTACTCGATGATAAATAGTCTGCTTTATTTTAATTTATTTTGTTGTTAATTAGGAATTCTTAATCTATAAAAGTATCTAAATACGTTTCAAAATAATGTTTAGATTCTAAACTTCTGGATAAACCATAACATCTTTCGTTATCTCTTTGTTAATCCTGGGTTCAGATATTGCTTACGAGATCAAATTAGATCTTAATTATATTAAGTTATTTTTCAAATTTCAATTCACCTCTTACATAATGATTTATTGTGATTGCTTTGATATTTGCAGTAAAATTTGCATATTGAAATTATATTAGAATTTTATTTGATATTAAATGTAAATATTGCAAGTGTTCAATGTATTCAATGCCCAGTGAATCTACTTAATGAAGGCTATATATGATTAGTTGTTTTATTAATAAAGGCTATATATTGATATGCTCTGTATACTTATATAGACTAATTATAATTGCATGGAAGTAATATAAATACGTATTATTAAAATCTTATATCTAAGCTTCAATAAATTGCATGATCAATTGTGTTCATCTCGAATATTTTGAATACCTTTTTAAATAATTCAATTTAATAAATGATTTATTATTATATAACGTTATATTAGAATTATTATCGCATTGTATTATATTCTATATGTAATAACAGTTTTTTCTATATTTTTGTTAAATATATATTATTATTTAATAAAACGGGATTCCCACCAAGATTCTACTGGTATATTTTGTTAACGGCTATTTAAGGTATTTTGGTGGGAACCCCCAATATGGAGCAATTAAGAACATGTTTTTACTTTCTGAGTGTTCTATCGGTTAGAAAATCAACAATTACATTGTTTTGAATTATAAATAAAATCAAATAAGTCTTCCATTTTATTAAATAAGAAGTTTATGAATGTAATAAAAAGAATTATTTATTGTATATATTTTAAGAACTATATAAGAACTTATCAATACATAAATCACTTATAATATAATGTATTATGTATATTATACTACTTATAATCTATAGATTATGTAACATTATAATGATGTATATGCATAATAGATTATTATTTACAAATACGATACAATTACATTCTGAATATTATTTTACAATCCGCAGTAAAAAGAAAGATGCAATTTATTCTTAAATTGTGATATTCATAAAATTGTCTGTAACATAATTCTGCCGGTAAAATCATCATGACACCTCGAGCTTTATGGAAACACGAAAACACAATTTTAAATCAAATATCGTGAAATAGAATTCATTTTTATTGTTCTACATTAATTACAAATTTATATTTTCAAATTTTTCAAATAATTGATATAATTTTTTAGATTTTACATTTATTGAAAATTTGACAGTTTTAAAATTTAAAAATGTGTACATTTATTTGTTATAATAAATGCATCTATGCATGTCATTAAGATTGTTTATTATATTGATAATTTGTAAAGCTTATATTATACACATGAAATTCTCTGATGCACTGTTTTCCCTCCCTTATAGCTATGCAGAACACATCTCAAACGCTTCCCCGATCAGTTACTAATTCTTCCAAGGTCATTTCATTTACATTAAAACCATCGTCTTTATTAAAGTTATGCAATATCAAATAACGCCAAATTATTCATTGCAATATTTTTTGGTGGAAATTGCAAAAATAAAATTCCACATTCCCGCAAATAGTTGGACTCGAAACTTCTCGCAAATGTGATTCCAACAATTTCAAGGAACATCGAGAAGTCGAATAAGAGTAAAACTCCAGAAATATCCGATTACAAGCAAGTCAAGGTCAGTGCACTCAAAATTGCTATATATATATATATATATATATATTTATTAATACTATTGATGTTTATAAAGTATCTAAATTATATTTAGCTGATACATATAATAATACAATAATAACAATATATTCATTCAGAATAATTAGAATATTATTTTTCTTTCAATTATAACCGAAATGTTATTTATCTTATAATCAGGCTACTTTTCCTTTGGCTGATTACATAACCGCCGTTAGGATTCGGTCCTAGGCAAGGAGCCCGAGTACTCTCAGGTGCAGGACCCGGCTCCGGACGGGAAGCTGCAGAAGATACGGTTGATGTTCACCAGAGATTCCCACCACCACCAACCCCACCAACCCCACCAACCCCACCACCACCAACACCACCAACACCACGACCAACACCACGACCGCCATCGGCATGATATGCATAGGAGACAACACCGGGGTAAGCGAAGTAGGGGTAATTGAAGTAGGGGTAGGGTCTACTACGGATTAGCGGGTTTGGTGAAGATGGGTGGAGTTTGTGAAGAATAGGATGGGGTTTTATAGATCATTGTGATTGATGGACATGTGGGGTTATGTAGGATAAATGGGGTTGTGATATTGGTGGGTTTTGTGATGGATGTGTGGGGTTTTAATGAATACTGTATGTTGGGATTGAGTTGGGATGGAGTTGTGAGTTTGTAATTGATGTGTGATGTTATGAATGTAGTTTTTTTAATTATGAGGTAAAATTAATGTTAATAACAGTAATGGCTTGCAAACAGTTAGGGCTTGATTTGTAAGTAGGGTTTGTGTAGTAAATGGAGTTTAATAAGTAAGTGGGGTTTGTGTAGTAAATGGAGTTTAATTAGTAGGTGGGGTTTGTTTAGTAAGTGGGGTTTGTATAGTAAATGGAGTTTAATAAGTAAGTGGGGTTTGTGTAGTAAATGGAGTTTAATAAGTAAGTGGTGTTTGTGTAGTAAATGGAGTTTAATAAGTAAGTGGGGTTTGTGTAGTAAATGGAGTTTAATAAGTAAGTGGGGTTTGTGTAGTAAATGGAGTTTAATAAGTAAGTGGGGTTTGTGTAGTAAATGGAGTTTAATTAGTAAGTGGGGTTTGTGTAGTAAGTGGTGTTTGTGTAGTAAATGGAGTTTAATAAGTAAGTGGGGTTTGTGTAGTAAATGGAGTTTAATTAGTAAGTGGGGTTTGTGTAGAATTTGAGGCTTGTACTTCACCATTTAACAAATTTACTATATAGACGACGCCAGTGAAACTGAGGCTAGCTCTCCAGAAAGGACAAACATGTCTCCTTACTCCATCGCTAGACGCAAACCAACACCTCACAAGAAGAAAGGCCGTAGCAAAGACTATCTGAAAGACAATCCCTCAACTCTACATCAGAATGGCCGTTCTCAAGACCAACATTTATTGCTACCAGGTTTTTACGGATGGCGTTTACTTCATAATTGATTTAAGATTTGAGTATACATTGGTTATTATTGTTAATCAATATTAATTCATTCTTTTTGATATCACAATATTTTATTTTCTAAATATCATTTTTTATCTACGATAAATTTTATTATTTAAGATAAAATTATATTTATAATTTTTAATATAATTATTTATATATATAAATATGGAATACTATAAAAATGTATTTATAATTCTAGATAACATTATAACATTATTTCTTATGTTTTATATAATAATCTATTAACTTTTATTTTAGCTTCAACATCTGACCACAGTCAAGAAGATGAAATATCTGATCGCCTTTTAATAAATACAGGTTTTTTCATTTTTTTTTATATAGAAATGAATATATTTTTTATAGCATTAAAAGATTAATTTAATATAGATCAACTAATTATGATATCACTATTAATAGAAATATTTCTATATCATATATTACATAATCTAGCAAACACAATAATGTAATAGTTTTAAAATTATTAATATTAATTATTAATTTTATTAATGTAATTATTAATTAGCGGTATGATTTGCTGGGATAATAAAAATGTTGTGTCCATGGACATAAAAGAAATATTAAATATATATATATATATTAAATTAATATGTACATTTGTATAGATCAACATAATACAGTTCCATCAACTAATACTTCTATTTTAACCATGGTTAGTTATTTTCTACTTTAGGATGTGTCAAAATATGTTTTTAAAAGATATTAATTTAAATTTTATTAAATAACATTCAATTAATTTTAACATATTTATTTTAAATAAATATTAATAATTTTTACATCTAAATGTCAATAAAATTAATAACAAAATGTATGAGGTAATGATATTATGTTGAACAGGAAGAGGATGTTAGAAGGGCTGGCAAGCAATTGCGCAAGGCAGCCAGAAAAGCTAGCAAAGTCGAAAAAAGGAAAAGGAAACAGGTTCCATCGAACCTACTATTAACCAGCTATTAACCAGCTATTAACCAACTATTAATAGACTATTAATAGACTATTAATAGACTATTAACTAACTATTAATAGACTATTAACTAACTATTAATAGACTGTTAACTAACTATTAATAGACTATTAACTAACTATTAATAGACTATTAACTAACTATTAATAGACTATTAACTAACTATTAATAGACTATTAACTAACTATTAATAGACTATTAACTAACTATTAATAGACTATTAACTAACTATTAATAGACTATTAACTAACTATTAATAGACTATTAACTAACTATTAATAGACTATTAACTAACTATTAATAGACTATTAACTAACTATTAATAGACTGTTAACTAACTATTAATAGACTGTTAACTAACTATTAATAGACTATTAACTAACTATTAATAGACTATTAACTAACTATTAATAGACGGCTAACTATTGAACAACTTATTAGCAAGTAATTCAATTAACAAACTGTCGCTCGCAGGAACGTAAAAAGTCAAAACAACGCCTGTCCAGCCACCGCAACTCGAAACACGGCGGTCAACGCACGCTAAGGATGGCCGCACTGTCCGCCGGTCAGTCTGGGGCGACGTTGGTGCCGTTCTTCATACGCCAGTGCATCGGTCACCTCGAGATGGTGGCGCTGCAGGAAGTCGGACTCTACCGAGTACCGGGCAATAAGCAACACGTCAACGAACTCGTCAATCGCTTCAAGGAAGGTTTGTAACTGCCTGAGAATGATTTACACGCCTTCCTGTTGAATTCTAGGCTCTTTGCTAAACCAACTTACGGTGCATCTTTTTAAATATATCTTATTTCATATATTTTTATTTAATTCGTTATTTAATATGTAGATTTCATTTCATCGATATTTAATTATAATTAAAAATGCAGTGAAATGTTTAATGTCGAGTATACTTTTAAGATTTCAGTAAATATATAACGATTATGAAATTGGCGATTGCAGACGATCAAGTGGATTTCGCGTCTCTTGAACTGCCCATTAATGCCGTTGCAACGGCCGTGAAACAATTTCTCCACGACCTTAGCGACCCTCTGGTTCCGCTTTACGTTCAGGAGTGCCTGCATAACATACCGGGTGACTACTATATGCGTATATCCTCCTTTATAACAACGCGTACTCTAACGCGTGCTCTAACGCGTACTCTAACGCGTACTCTAACGTGTGCTCTAACGCGTGCTCTAACGCGTGCTCTAACTCGTGCTCTAACGCGTACTCTAACGCGTGCTCTAACGCGTGCTCTAACGCGTACTCTAACGCGTGCTCTAACGCGTGCTCTAACGCGTGCTCTAACGCGTGCTCTAACGCGTGCTCTAACGCGTGCTATAACTCGTGCTCTAACGCGTGCTCTAACTCTCTACGCCATGATACAGCAGAAGTAACTGCGCAAGAGAGACAAGATTTGATTAGAAGCATACTTTGTGATAAGATGCCTACATGTAACTTACATGTACTTCAGTTCCTAATTCGACACTTCTACAAGTTAGAGGCCGGATATATAAATGTTACATCACATATGGTTACATCACACCACTACCTTAAGTCATAAATTATTAATTATAACCAACACTATAAATAATTATATAACCATGATGAATTTAATAATTGGGTATAATTAATATAAATATATATAATTAATTAATATAGATATATATAATTATCTGTTTAAATTGATTGCCAATTATATTGATGTTAATAATTTATTTTTTAATACTAAATTAATAATATAATTTAAATCAATAATAATTTGAAAAAAAATTATTTATGTACTTTATTCATTATTTCTTTATATAAATAATAATTATTATTTTCTTTATATATATAAAATTACCATATAGAGAAACTAATCTCATATTTAAGCAGTAGAAAGTTCCAGGTGAAGATAAATGGAAATTATATTTTTAAAGTATTAATTAAATTTACATTTATTTACATTTTTTCTTATCAACAAAAATGCTCATTAGATAAGTATTTGAATAATTGGGTATGTAAACAAAACCAACAATAAACAATATTTATGTGAAGTCATCCAAATGAAGTCAATTTCTCTTCTTATAATATTAATTGTTATTACATTTTTTACAAAATATCTCAAATAATATTTAACAATAGATAGAATAACATTTAAAAGATTTATAATATTAAAAAATGAATCCGAGTATTCTAAATTTATTGAACAAATAAATTCTTTAAATATATTATAATTATTTCCGGTGTTCCCATAAAATTAGTAAATATAGTTTTTACTTTTAAACTTATTTGTGACAATTGTTCTTTTTTATTTGTAAAATATTAATTGTCATTTTATTATTCTACTAATTTATTAATATAATATTACTAATATGTATTATTAATGCATTCTAGTCTTACGTCCGGTAACACATTCACGCAGAGTATCGTTGCACTCGGATGTCAATAAGATGACCGCTGGCAATATCGCCAAGTGCTGGTGGCCGACTATAATGCCTCCTCCGGACGACATTCTCTTCGAGAACATCGTGCCCACGTCGAAACTCTCCGAAGAGATCATCCTCGACCTCGTCAAGAACCACGTGTTCTACTTCCAGGATGTACAGACGTCTATCTGCTAACCAACCAACGGCGAACACGAGAAAGAGGCATTCTCTTATAGGAATATTGTATAACATCACCAACCCACTGCCATAGAGTGACCAATATTTATTCATTGTCAACACACTAACTATTGCATTACTATTGTATAGTGGTAATGTGCTTTTAAAATAAATATTTATTTTTAAAAACGACTTCTTTTATAATAAAATCACAATAGCTCGAGTGTAAAGATAAAAATAGTAAAATAGTGTAAAAACAACAGTAAAAATATAAAAAGCCAACTAGATCTACTTTGAGTGCGGTTTGATATATTGACTTGGGACGTAACCCATTTCCATGTCTCCTGAACATCTTTGTACGTACGACCAATCGGAATTGCCATTTATATCGCAAGGTTTGTGAAGCCACATAAGCTCATTTTCAGAAAATGATAAAGTATTAATTTTACTGCTAGTAATATTCCAATAGGCAATATACACTTCCTGTGAAATATAACCGCTTTAATAAATGGGAGTGCAAAGTATGGGAAGTAGTATAGGAAGTATGTATGGGAAGAAGTATGGGAAGTAGTATGGGAAGTAGTATGGGAAGTATGTATGGGAAGTAGTATGGGAAGTATGTATGGGAAGTATGTATGGGAAGTATGTATGGGAAGTATGTATGGGAAGTATGTATGGGAAGTATGTATGGGAAGTAGTATGGGAAGTATGTATGGGAAGTATGTATGGGAAGTAGTATGGGAAGTAGTATGGGAAGTATGTATGGGAAGAAGTATGGGAAGTATGTATGGGAAGTATGTATGGGAAGTATGTATGGGAAGTATGTATGGGAAGTATGTATGGGAAGTATGTATGGGAAGTATGTATGGGAAGTATGTATGGGAAGTATGTATGGGAAGTATGTATGGGAAGTATGTATGGGAAGTATGTATGGGAAGTATGTATGGGAAGTAGTATGGGAAGTATGTATGGGAAGTAGTATGGGAAGTAGTATGGGAAGTATGTATGGAAAGTATGTATGGGAAGTATGTATGGGAAGTATGTATGGGAAGTAGTATGGGAAATAGTATGGGAAGTATGTATGGGAAGAAGTATGGGAAGTATGTATGGGAAGTATGTATGGGAAGTAATATGGGAAGTATGTATGGGAAGTATGTATGGGAAGTAGTATGGGAAGAAGTATGGGAAGTATGTATGGGAAGAAGTATGGGAAGTATGTATGGGAAGTATGTATGGGAAGTAATATGGGAAGTATGTATGGGAAGTATGTATGGGAAGTAGTATGGGAAGAAGTATGGGAAGTATGTATGGGAAGAAGTATGGGAAGTAGTATGGGAAGTATGTATGGGAAGTAATATGGGAAGTATGTATGGGAAGTATGTATGGGAAGTAGTATGGGAAGAAGTATGGGAAGTATGTATGGGAAGAAGTATGGGAAGTAGTATGGGAAGTAGTATGGGAAGTAAGTATGGGAAGTATGTATGGGAAGTATGTATGGGAAGAAGTATGGGAAGTATGTATGGGAAGTATGTATGGGAAGTAATATGGGAAGTATGTATGGGAAGTATGTATGGGAAGTAGTATGGGAAGAAGTATGGGAAGTATGTATGGGAAGTATGTATGGGAAGTAGTATGGAAAGTAGTATGGGAAGTATGTATGGGAAGTAGTATGGGAAGTAGTATGGGAAGAAGTATGGGAAGTATGTATGGGAAGTATGTATGGGAAGTATGTATGGGAAGTATGTATGGGAAGTAATATGGGAAGAAGTATGTGGAGTAGTATGTATGTGGACGAACCAGGCACGATGTATAAGATGTTTGTTCACTATGGACGTAGGCTGGAGGTGGGGAGTTGTCGTATCGAGGGGGTAGGGTAATCTGAAATGTGTGCAGTGTTTTACATTATTCACATGGAGTAGTAAACCGACGTAATCCTCGTACAAAATAATCTGTAAATTTAAACATTTTTCTTTAAAATTGAACAATAATCTCGATTAACCCGAGACGTCAAAATGAGAAAGTATTTCACAATCTACTAACACTGCTACTTGTGCTGGGTTGTAATCCATCGGATTGTATTGGATTCTGAAACTGATAGGTTAATATAACGAGATTGATTGCGAGTTATGCAATGCCTATGTAGCCTGTGATGCAATAATACGAACCTGGGACATAATATCATCTTTTGAAGAATGGAAAGTATTTTCTTCAATTTTTTTCTTTAATTTCAAAATGGAGATTGATCCCTTAAATTCTGATTTCAAAGTAATCAAATATGGAGTAAATATAATTGATTTAATATTTTGAATTTTATTTTAAGATTAATAAATAGCAAGTTATCTAAAAGAGAAGACTTGAATTTAAAAAGTGAACTTATATGTCTAATATGAAAATATATATCTAACCCCCATTATCCACCCACCACATATCTGAATTGGGAACTTTTCTCATCAAACCAACGGTTTCGCCCTTCTTGAAAACATCTCTTCCTACTCGATGTTCGCTGATCACTACATACAGTGGTCCGTACGCTTTCTCCAAGTAACTCTCCGTAGGAATATTCGGTAAAGCCTGCGGTTTAAAAACGTGATTGTCGTAGATGGTCGATAATTAGAGAAGATTTGATCTAAACTCGTCTATTTAGATAGAGGTCTATTGTAGATAATACAAACTTCATTGAGTTTATATAAATTCACCGCAGGCAATTCTGGAATCTGGTTTCCGTGCTCATCCAAATCTTTAAAACGATTGAAAGTATTGGGAATAATATTTAAACTGGAAATTTTTTTTATGAGCTTCAAAATTTTTTCATTGAATCGATCTTCAATCGAAACTCCAATTTGGAGAAGGTCATCTCCTGGCTAAAAGCGGGAGAATGAGTATTATTTGTATGGGGTCAATGATAAATACTGAAATCAACCAAATGCTACGCCTATAACATTAGACACGTCGGAAATGACTTCATTGAGCCGTCCGGCGCTGCTGTTTAGAAATTGAAGCCTGATTTTCACTTGATATCGTCGACACAACGTGAGAATGTGCTCGGAGAGAAACGAAATCGTTGGGAGCTCTTCCTCGAGATCGTGCTTCAGCGACTCGCAAGTCAATTTCACATCTTTCAATTCACTCTGAAACGAAAACGCGTTTTATGTCGTAGGCGATTACGTTCGATGCCGTTGATCCGGTACATATTAAGATGTGGTTCTACTGCTTGGGATGCCTAGAATGAAAACCAACCAAATGTATTTGCGAGGGGTTTTGTTTAGCGGAGAGTCTCACGAGATCCTTGATCTTCACCGAATACGTTTTCACGATGTTATCGGGTCCGATGAAAATCTTTTGCAGTTCTTGAAGTTGCGACGAAATGTTGATTTTCGTCGAACTGTCCTAAGCGAAGTGAATTCGCAATGTAAATAATAATAAATAATAAGAAATAATAATAAATAATAATAAATAATAATAAATAATAATAAATAATAATAAATAATAATAAATAATAAGAAATAATAATAAATAATAATAAATAATAATAAATAACTTGCATATAAATGATGTAGTTTCTTAATTTAGAAAATATACTACTACTACTGTATACGTTAATTTTAAAATGATCAATTCTATACTTATTATATATTATTAACATAAATATTACAAACAAATTCGTCGAAGATCTTCGTGCAAATATTATATTGGGCGTCAAAATAGGAATCCATAAATTTCCTGTCTTGGTTATTCTTCTCGATGTTGTATAAACAACTTTTAAAATCAAACGCCATTTTCCTTGATATCTCCAATACCATCTGAGTAAAAGGGTGCGCATTTCATTGCGTTGTAGAGAGGGCGAAACTAGAAATGCGGTTGAATTGATAAAACCTTAAGTTTTCTCATATAATTTTCAACATTTGAATTGAATTGATTGACATCGACTTTAATTTGTTCGTAATTTGAAATTAGCGTTTTCAAATTCTCGTCCATATTCTGCAATTCAAAATGAATTAATGTGTATTATTTTGAGAATTTTCTTTGCGTTTTCGTTGTCGATTTTCTAGGTTACGTCTAAACAAGGCAAGAATATAGAAGTCTGTAAGTATGTAGTATATTTGTTGTATTGGTTTCAGTTAAATATTATTCGCATTCGTTTTCCGTGTTTTTTACAAACCTACGGCAAATCTACATCACAATTTTATGAAACTACAATTTACCAACGTTGTCCGTAAAGTTATAAGTGACTCTGTGGAGCATCTTCTTTGCGGAGTGAAGCGTGAGTTTGGAGAAAGTCGACCTGCCGCAATCGGATGTTCGGTATTTCTCGGCTGAAATCGCGCAAATCGATTACGGAAGAGCAAAATATGGTCAAAGCACGCAGCTCTATATATTTGGGTAGAAAATAGATCATTCATTGGACGGTGATAATTGTTGAATGAAAACTGCGCACAGCATTCGAATGGATTATATACATTCGGTGAATGAAGGCATAAATGAGATATTTTAATAAAACTTATTAATATCATAAGTTCAATTCTTCTCGTAATAAATATGTCACTACTTGATTCGATATTCACTTACAATATAGTTCCAAAGTATGTAGTGTAGAATAAAGTAATGTATTTGAAAAATACATCCAATAGATTGTGGTGAATAGTTCTCTTATAGATATCGTAAAACAAGGTAAATAATAATTAAGCTTTGGTATTTCTATTCTTATAATATTCACTGGTATGAATCATAGGAGTAGTATGTAGCAAACACTACATAGTAATAACCCGGGGAATACAATAATAGAGTACTTATTAGATAGATTATATTTAAGAAATACTTATAATATTACAAAAATGTTCTAACTTTAAAAAATAAAAAAATGTTAAAATATATTTTATAAAAGAGTAGTTAAAGAGGTTTTACCATAACAGAAAGTTTTGCGGATTAACTTCATTCTAAATCGAGGGGTGCAAACTTATAATCTGTTGATTGCGGCGGTGATCAATTTCGTTGATGATCTCCTCAAAGTCAAATATCACTTGCAATAATTTCTGTTCATTTTGGTTATTGGATAACTCCTGTGTAACAACACTTCAGTCAGTTTACATAATTCATATTTATTAAAGATACAAATTTGACAAACATAAATAGAAATTATTAAAAACTCACGTGGATTAAATAATCATAAATAAAATTATTCTTCAATGATTTTGAATTACTTGAAAATAATAAAAAAATCTATAAATCTTAATTCATTATATTTAAACAACAAAATGATATTATTCTTTGGTTATAAGCATATTATATATATATTTCATTAATATTAGATATTTTAATATTGAAATAACAAATTAAACATGTACAAATCTATTTAAAATTTAAAATTAAGATTAAAATATGAAAATGTAAGAAAAAAAGAAGAAAAAATAACTTGAAATTTTTATTTATATTATCATACAATATTAATAAATAATATTAAATAATACACTTATATAAATTGTTATTTACTTTTTTGTTATATTATTGTCATAAAAATGGTTTGATGAATTACTGATAACAATACTGATATCATGAATAAAATAAAATTCATATTTCTATTGTTATACATATTTAATTATATTATTTTAAACTTAAAACTAAATAATGAATATTCTTTTGTACTTAATTTTCACTAACAGATTCAAATATTAATATTTTATATAATATTCATTTTAGGATTTTTTATAAATGACAGATCTAAAATTAAATGCAAATAAAAGTGTATCGAATATATGCATATATTAAGACAAGTTGGTAATATCTACCTTGTGCAAATTCTTTAGCAGCAACGGATACTTGGTAATCCTCTGGATTGGTTTGATGAGAATCGATTCGAAGTTGAACACTTTTGATGGTTTGTCTTCGTTTTCGTTAAGTTCCCGGACCACGTTGACGAAAAGCCGTTGGATCATATCGTTCTCCTTGTACTACGAAATAGAACAATTGGAAATAAAAAGAGTTATGCGAGAATTTAGGAGGCGAGCGAAAATTTCGTGAAGTTTTTTCAAATTAAAAATATTCCAATTATTTACACTAAAAGATATTATTGAATATGTTTGTTAAAATGATTTACGAGTTATGCGAGAATTTAGGAGGCGAGCGAAAATTTCGTGAAGTTTTTTCAAATTAAAAATATTCCAATTATTTACACTAAAAGATATTATTGAATATGTTTGTTAAAATGATTTACATCATATTAATATCAATTACATATCAATTACATATCAATTACATATCAATTACATATCAATTACATAAAGGGTGAATTTAGTAATACTAATATGAAAGGTAATATAAATAATGCGGTTATATTAGTATTGTGAATTTTCTATGCATTTTGCATTTCTTACCTTTTGAAGTAAATCAGTTACATAGGGATAGGTTGAGTAATAGCACTGGTATATGGAGACGATCCGATCATGCATTTTCAATAACACTGCAACTACAAAATATTTGATGCTTGAAAACTTAGTTAAATTGTTTTAAAATAACAAATTTTAAATATTTTATATAATTGTTAACTTTGAAATACAAAAATACTAAATGACTAAATGACAACCTATATCTGAATCAGCCTTAGACATTTGTTCATAAAGGTCATGGGATAGGTCATTTACCTCTTCTAAGTTACTACAAAGTTCACTTTTATTAAGTCCAGGAATCTGTAGGAATTCACAAATTTGATAATGAATTAAAATATTGTTAATAAAATTATTAATATTGTTGATAGTAATATATTATAGTTATATAAATATATATGTATATATACATATATATTTATATATATGTATATATATATATTTATATATATATGTATTTATATATATATTTATATATATAATTAAATGTATATATATATATATATATATATAAATATATATATATTTATATATATATATATTTATATATATTTTTATGTAGAAATTGAGTGGAACTATTTCATGATGAGTTTTTAGAAAAATTTGAATGAAATTCTCCAAAGATGTCCCGAAATCTTTCTCAGTTTCAATAAGTTCCTTGATGATACTCGACTGTTTTTGATTGTTCTGTATCTGTATATCACGAGTATTTAATCGATATGAAGATATGCGTGGACACATTCACTATAACATTAAATGTAAACAATATTCTTTATCTACCAATTATGATACTCTTTATTTACTCATAAATAATGATATGTATAAATATTATTTCAATGCAAATAGATAAGAAAAACAATTTTTCTTAACAATGTTCATTATTAATATTCAAATGAAGTTTATGTTTTACATATAACTATGATATATATATATAACTATAATATATATATATAACTATGATATATATATATAACTATAATACATATATATAACTATGATATATATATATAAAAATGATAAAATATTTATAAAATTTATTTATCGAATGCAATATATTTATCATTATTTAAGTACTATTTAGTACTTAAATAATGATTTGTCTTCAAAAATGTAAAGTTTAAAAGAGAATTGCAAATTTAAAGTTCAAGTCTAAATGCTTTCTATTTTGCAACTTTTGCAACTTTACATATTTTGCAACTTAATTTTTATAAAGTTTAAATTCAATTTAGTTATATTTAGTTTGCAAATGTATAGATGGCATTACTTTGATATACATTTAGATAAATCATATACATATACGATTAATATAGAATAAATTGCATACATAATACACACAAAGTTAATGGAAACATGAGAAAAGAAAACATTATAAAATATATTAAAGAAATTTGTTAGACAATTTGTATTATTCACATTTTAAAAATTTATAATAAAATATTAACGTAAATATACAAAATCTAATAAATCTTTTAGAGATTCTAATATTATTTCTAAGGTATAACAATATAATAATTGTGTTGTCTACTGACTACTCCTCTGATACACAATGAATGTCGTAAAAATAGAAATAACCAATCCTAATCATTTTTTAACATATCATACAATATTCATCAAAATAATTGTACTATATTAACATATGTACTAATGATATACTAATCTACATGTATTTTTAAAATATATTTTGATTTCACTTTATAGATATTATAAAACAATAGTTTCATAATTAGACTGTTGTCTATAAACAAATGAGAATAATCATTAAATCATTTCAATACTCGAAAATAAAAACATAGAATTGAAAAAAACTCAAATTAAATGTTTATATTGTATAATTGCTAATAATTAAGGTTAATCTGATTAAACAATATAATGTTTAATAATTATTATATGAGTTATTTTGAATAATTTAATATTTAATTTAGAACAAAAAAATAAATAATTATAAATATAAATAATTAATAAATAATTAAAAAAAAAGAATATTTCATTTTAAGATAATTGTTTAATTTTTACCTTAAATTGCATTTATCCTACAAATATTAAAAACTTAAAGCATATTTGTCATCAAAATCAGTTATCATATTAATTTATATATATATATAAAAATGAATTATATTTGTATATAAGAATCATTATAAACTATTTAACATATGGTTAACATATTTAACTAATATTTAATATATGGTTAACATATTTAACTACTATTTAACATATGGTTAACATATTTAACTAATATTTAACAATTGGTTAACATATTTAACTAATATTTAACATATGGTTAACATATTTAACTAATATTTAACATATGGTTAACATATTTAACTACTATTTAACATATGGTTAATATATTTAACTAATATTTAACAATTGGTTAACATATTTAAGGTTTCCATATTTTCAGACACAAATTAGATAACATTTAGAACATTTTTTAAATTTCACATTCATTATTCTATATATTTATTGGATTTATTCTTTATTTAAATTGGAAAATTAAAATCACAAGACAACATTTAAATCATGAATATTTATAAATATCAACGAATTAATTATGAATTATTAATATATACTCTTAATTAAATTCATACCAAATTAATATTGAAGAATGTTAACCTATTATCTATATATGCATGCAATAGTACATACAATATACTTAGTGACAATTGTAACATTATGAAATATGATATCTAGCAGTTTTGTTTACAATATCTATCCTTTTAACACAACTATAGTCTGTACATATATCTAAATAATATATAAATTTACTTAGAAAAAAATGGAAATCGTATTTGCATGGAGGATGTTTGACTAGAGGTTTGGGTTTAAAATAAATGTTAAAATTCCTTTATATGCGATACACTGTGAAATATCAATAGAATAAATAGCTATTTGATCAATAAGCATATTTATCTAATATCTGTACTACAATTGTAAATTAATGCTTAAATTAACAAAAGCCAACAGTTATTATTCAATTCATAATCATTCATGCGTGATGTATAGGGAGGTATAATGGCTCATAAATGATATATTATAGTATATTAGAGTATAGTATAGTATATTATATTATATTATATTCTATTATATTCTATAGAGAATATTACTATTGTATATTTTTACCATACACTATTTTACTTTATGAATTAAAGTATTAATAAATTATTAATTAATTAAATTATTATTATAATCAATCGAAATATTAGTTAAAAAATAGTTAAAATAATCTAGATATGAAACTTGACGATCTATAAATCTACTATAGACCAATATCTACTAGATCTAGATCTACATGTATATTTATCTATATGTTGTTATTTTCTCAATTATGGCCAAGTAAACGTATATATTATATACTATATATATACTATATATATACTATATATATACTATATATATACTATATATATACTATATATATACTATATATATACTATATATATACTATATATAGACTTATACACTATATATATGTATCTTATATAATGAAGTTGTACACTGTACAGTGTAAAGTATACAGTATATGCTGTACAATGTATAGTGTGATGGGGTTCTAATGGGGTTGTAATGGGCTTTATAATGGGGTTATAATGGGGTTGTAATGGGGTTGTAATAGAGTTGTAATAGGGTTATAATGGGGTTGTAATGAGGTTGTAATAGGGTTGTAATGGGGTTGTAATGAGGTTATAATGAAGTTGTAATAAGCCTGAAATGGAGTTGTAAAGAGTTGTGAAGGGGTTGTAATGGGGTTGTAATGGAGTTGTGAAGGGGTTATAATGGGGTTATAATGGAGTTGCCGTTAGATGACTGCAATTTAGAATATAGATTCAATTCTTCTGGGTAAGTTTCCTATATAATGAAATAACGCAAGTTGATAGACCCTGGAATAGACCCTGGAAAAGACCCGTGAAAAAGACCCATGAAAAAGACCCATGGAATTAACCTTTATATGAATAAGATTATTATCAGCGACGTAAAATATATATTTAATTAGCATAGCATAATTTCGTTTCTATAAATCTATTATTTTGTATTAGCACACAGTCTCGTGATGCAATGCGGGCAGTCACATGACGCAATGTACATAATCACGTGACGCACAGCGCGCAGTCACGTGATGCACCGAGGGCAGTCGTTAAAGGTCGTAACCTCTTGCGGAGAAGATGCATCGGACGCGAGTTGCAACGGAATATTGCGCGGCTTTCGAGGAGGTCCCAAGTCTACAACCGTAGCCGCGTAGTCGTCGGGTATCCGCGGTTTAACCGGAAGGGGCGGGGCTTCGTCGTCGCGACCAATCACGACGCAGCGCGTCGGTACGCTGGGCGTCGGCGTCGCGGGCAACGTCGGCGTCGCGGCGGAAGTCGAAGTCGCGGCGGAAGTCGAAGTCGAAGCCGTCGACTCGACTCCGGATTTCATTCTGTTCTTCTGCGAATCAATCATCGCGGACAATGACGCCATGGCGTCCGAAGTGGCCGAAGCCGCGGGACGCTGGTGGGGCGCGGATATCGGACGCTCGTACGGCTCGGACGGGTCGACTGGGTTCTCCGTCGAGGAAGACGCCTGCGTACAGATGTCAAGATAAGAACTCGATGGCAAATCTAGGAAACTAAATCGATATGAACATTTTTTTCAATCGTTAATTATATTTAGTCACATATACATTTAGCAAATGCAATTTATACATATTTTCATATCCTGTTTATATTGCATTGCATTGCATTGTTTTGTATGTTTTATGTATTGTATTATTTTTTATATATTCAGTGGAGTCAATAGTGGAGCCTAAAATCCGAAATATACTTTAGGCATTCTGTTAGTTTAATATTAATGTAGTGAGAGAATATAATATATTTGTAAAATGAATTCCTCGCCCTGCAATAATCCAATAATTTAAATGAAATTAAAAATTTTATATATAAATCGCATAAGAAAAATAAAAAAAGATTAAAGTGGTGGCTACGGGTGGCTATTAAAAATAAGAAAAATATGCAGGGCATTTAATTGGATACAAGAATTATAAAAACAAAACCAGGGATTTATAGATTTCGTCCAAATCACTCCTGAACAATTTCACTGTAGATTATATTTGATCCGCGAGGAAAAAAATTACAAATTGTTAATAAAATGCATAAACTTAGAGATGAGGCAGCAAATCATTAGTTTCTAACAACAGGTTAAATTAATATTTAATGAAATTGTTTAGCTGAAGGTAAACAGGAAGGACGTGTTACGAATTATCAAACTCTAGCAGACGCCGCTGGTCAATATTACATCTCGCGACCGTCGTATTCCGTAGAAGTCTTTGTGGGGGAGATGAAGTAGTGAAAACACCATCAATCGCAGAAATAGGAAATAAATATCGAGTTTATATTGCAATTATATGGAAATAGTACAAATAAATTACAGGAAGATCAGATCTAATCTTTAGTGTTTTATTATACATTATATTATTAAACTTCTGTATATATACATAATAGATATACATGTTCTTATCTTATTCTCACTGATTAAATAGTATATAATTACAATAATTATATAAAAATACTTATTATAATAATAGTAACAGTATTATAATATATGTATATATAAAAGACTTTATAACATTTACAATATATATCTTTATATATTATAATCGATATTAATATTAAAATAGTGTTCATAGTTGAACAATTATAGATATTAAATACACCAAAATATAATTATGTGTATTGACTCACCAATGATGAATAAAGTATTTCATTTATAGAATATAAAATATATTATATTCAGTATATCAGAAAAAACGTGATTCTAAATCATTTAAAATATGATCAATTTAACACTCAAAATTAAGCAAAAATATTGTCCAAATTAATATGTTTAATAGTATATGCCTGTTATCATGTATGATAATGTAATATAACATATAATTAATTAATAATCTAAAATTGTGAATATACTATTATATAATTTATATTTGTATTAATGTTGTGAATTAATGTCGATGAAATGGCTGTAATCAGTACAATCTCTGGAATCAAACTCCTACCAGAGTTACAAAAACAAGAAGGCATTTATTTTAGACTTCATTGGAATAATTGTACATTAAACAAATAATTTATACCCAATGTATAAAATGTATATCAAAAAATATTATAATGGCAATAAAGTAAATATTAACTAATTCCTTTTGAACTTCGACGACCATATTTTGAATTGGTCATTCCACAGTAGATTAATTGTCAAAAAAACTTATAAAGCTTTTCACTTGGAGCAGAGTGTTTAAAACGGTCAAGAATAATAAAAGATTGGGAATTAATTCCGCAAAAAATGTGAAATTAGGTGGGATTTACAAAATTCTATCTGGTTTTGTTGGTAATGTGGGACCAACATATATATATATATATATATATATATATATAAATATATATATATATATATATATATAAATATATATATAACAATTTATTATGTGCATTTCATTTATCGAATGAAATCAATTTTTAATTCAAATAATAATTTTAGAATATCTCATGTATCATTAGAAACAATTAAATAATTATCAATTAAAGTCAACCAAACAATGCACACAATCAATTTTATTTTATTTTTCTTCATCTAGATTTTTTTCTATTTTCTCTTCCCAAGGTTTCTAAATTTACCATAAAATCTGTAAATATTAAAAACATAATATAGTTATTAATCAATATAAACAATAAAAGTAAATCATAACACATGCTTTACTTACTAAAGTTACTCTGCAACGAGTACGGGGCGGAAGTACCAGCAAAGATGAACATGGAGTCGACAGGCTCGAATGTTGATGTGCAACTACAAATCAAGGAGTTCAAATTTACTGAAGTACTATGAGTACTGAGTACTGAGTACTAAGTACTGAGTACTGAGTACTGAGTACTAAGTACTGAGTACTAAGTACTGAGTACTAAGTACTGAGTACTAAGTACTGAGTACTGAGTACTAAGTATTGAGTACTAAGTACTGAGTACTGAGTAACTAATAATCAGATAAATCTCAGAAATAATATAAATATAGGAAAACATATTTGTCGACTCTCTATAGTTTTGTTAATAAAGTTGATGTTTATGTAATATATTGTAATATATTGATATGTTTAATAACAATACCCTATTATAAATAATGTGATATGTGAAAGCATTAGTCATATAAACTATAGTTATATATTTATATTTATATTTGTATATAATATTAAAACTAAAATATCTTAATGTTTTTCAAACCATCAAAATATCTCCATGTTAGATGACAGCATATTTATCTCCTTTTCCACTTGATCACATGTATCTTTATTATATTTAATCTAACTTTCCTAGTCTTTTGCACTTTCCAATTTGTTCTGAACATATGTAAGGAAACATGATGTTTTAATTCAATATCGTTTGGTTTTAATAATTTTCATAATTTTTTAATAATATTAATATGAGGTACATTTAAATAATCTATTTTAATGGTAATTTATTATTAATTATTCATTGAAATATAAATTGTATTAAACTAAATAAATTATTTAAATACTATATTTATACAATATATGTTGACTTAAATATTTATAATATTATGATTTATATAATTAATAATTTAAACAAAACCTGAATACTTTTATTAATCATAATTTCTAAATTATTTATTAATAAATTTAATAAATAAGTATATATATGTAATATACTAACTATTCAAATAATCATTAATTAAATTAACTAAATAAAGCTATTATCAACATTCATTTCATGATTTATTAAAGCAATATATTTTGCCATCTGCATCCTATTACTATATATTTAATCACCTACTTTCTAATAGATACATGTAATCTAATATATTGAATTAATTTTTCAATGTCAATAATTATATACGATGATATTAATTAAATATTGAATAATTTAAATAATTATTAGATTAAATTTAATAATAAATGTATCTTATGGAAAGGTGAAAGTTCATTTACCAACGTTTTAAACTTGTTAATTTCATATTTTCTATGCCAGCGGAAATATATCAAGCGGCGTGATTCCTCATCAAATTCCGAGATATTTGAATTATGAGCGGGAAAATGAAGAGTTTTTTCAGTGTTTACGCCGTTTTAATACATATATATATGAAACATATACACATGTGTATTAAGTTGAGACAAATAGACTCGAAAAATACAAACAATATATTGAAAACTATAAATTAGTGCAAATTGAACGAAGTAGCGTCGTTTGCAATTTCTACGGGATTCATGACCTAGACCGTTATCTTTGTAATTATATACTAGAAAAGTATTCTAAAATATGATATGTATACCCGAATTGTATTAGTAATAAATAATTAAATTATTGTGATAAGGTAAATAATTTCTGTGAAATTTAAATATATTATTATATTGTATAAATAAATTATATTTATAAATGGGTTTTAATTATAAATAGTCAATGTTATACATCAAATTACACATATATATATATATATATATATATATATATATATATATATAATTATTTCATATATGAGAATATATTATTATACATATTTATCATAATTTGTATATGTATCAAATTATAGACATCAGTGAGAAAATATACTTACTATATATATATATATATATATATATATATATATTCGTATAATTTAGATTACTAATATATGCAATTGTAGTAATTAGTAATTATATTTGTAATTTATAATTTAAAAACAAAAAATATTTATAGTTTTTAAATCATGACATTTACAATTCTTGATGCTGGTCGTTTAAAGTCCCATTTACATCAATTGAAATCACATCGAATCATTGACAAATCCTATGACGAAACATGAAAATATATTTTCGATGCATTCAAATGCCTCATGGAAAATAAATTTTCCATAGAAATGACGTAGAATTCCATGGAAATTAATCTCAAACGTATTTAATATTTTCATCATAATCTAACTGAAAGCAAAGACTTTTAATAATATTCTTGTTTATAAATATTAAAATCAAATATAATCTTTGTGAATACACATCCCATAGACTATTATGGGATCCTAAAAATATGAATTATTAATATAGATATAAAAGATATCTATTCTTAAAATACAAACCAAACTACTTGGTTGACTATATAAATACTTTGAATTAAAATCAAATATTTTTATAACCGACGAAATAACATTTTTGGTGAACTTTCGATATATCTGAACACTTCACCTACAAAACTCTTCTATATTGCATTCTCGGTCAGAATTATTTCTTACCGACGCATACACATGATTACGATAGGTGTAGAATACTTAAGAGTGTAATTGACTTACAGATAGGCCCCTGGATGTGTCTAATAAATATGAATTTATTTTATTGGGTATAACTGATAATATATGCATTTTATCATATAAATAACTAAAATTCACAAAATAATAGAATTGCTCATATTTTCTATATATAAAGTACATTTTTAAATGTTAGAATTAAATCAAATATATTAATATGTAAACGACGCTTCAAAATACACAAACACCCGAGAACTCATATAAGCCACATAGACACTGATTGCAGAATTCACATTACCACACAGTAACAACGGATTGACTAATTTAAATATAATTCATACTTTTATAATTAAAAATGGGTATTTCTGTATCACTTTATCGCTGGAAATTGGCAATCAAGAACTACTTCCTCAATACATATTGCATAACATGTTAAATATTGACTAGTCCTATAGTCCTATAGGATTATTTATCTTATTATAATGAATTTTAAAACAAATAAGCTTACAATATATTGTATAAAGTAGCATACATCAAATATATATTTCTACTAGATAATAGAAAAACATCATATTATATTACATAATAAATCTAGAATTTGATTGATATGAAATTGTCTGTATCTATTTATATATACATCTTTATATATACATCTTTATATATATATCTTTATATGACAATTATAATAACCATCGGTGTGTTGATGCATACATAGCCAGCATTATCTCCAATATTCATATCTACGTTATCGACGGCAACGAGACCCTCATCTAATCGGTCCTTCGCAGGCCACGGTTGCCGCGAATGTCTGCGAACCACGAACCAACCGTCGTGGCAACTGCGCAACACAAACACGGTTTCGCCGGCGGTGACCGCCAGGCGGCACCCTCCTCCTCTTCCGGCGTCGGCGTCGTCGAGTTTGGCGTCGGTGAGGTCGGTGAGGTCGTTCGGACAGTAGTCGCGCAATACCTTGCCCGGCATTTCGACGGCGTCGAGGGGAGATGCGTAGCCGATGGTGCCGGGCGTCGAAGGGGAGTGGCCGTGGGTGTTAGCGGGGTCGTAGGTCCTCGCGGGGTCGTAGGTGCGCGTGGGGTCGAGGTACGAGGTGAGCTCCATGTTCGTATAGTCGGCGTCGGCGTCGGAATCGCCAAAAGCGGGGCCGGGGACGAGGGCGGAGCTCGGCTGTACGTACGACACGCGGTCTACGTCCGCTAGGGCGGCGCTGCTGGACGCGGCCGTCGCATCCGACTGAACGTGGGCACCGCGCTGCAGGTCCACGTAGACGGAGCTCTCCCGAAACGCGGGGTTGGCGACGACGACGACGGGGGGGGCGTGGCTACCGCTCGGCGACTCTCGGCTCCGCCCCAACTGCACGACGACCTCGACGTAGGAGGCCGGGAAGATGCCGAAACGTCCGTCCAGAGATTCGCCGTGGTACCATTCGGCGTCGACGCGTTTCAGCAACGAAATGCGATCTCCGGCGGAGAAGCGCAAGTCGCAGTCTTCGGCGGACTCGTAGTCGAAGAGGGCGACGGCGTACGGGGCTTCGGGGTCGAAGGTCGTAGCCGGTCGCTCCGACACCAGTTCGATGTAGCCGTACAGCAGTTTGGGATTTTCGTAGCCAATGTTTTCCTCGGCGCCGCCATTCGTCGGCTCGTCGTCCTTCCACCAGTCGAATTTCGAGCGTCGCGGCTTCGAGGCCTCGACGGTTACGGGGCTCGGCAGGCGACCCCGAATCACCTCGACGTGGCTGATCGGGAAGCTGCCGGCGAGACCCGTGCGATGCGAGAAGCCGCGCGCAAATCCGTCGGCGTCCGGCGTCGACAGGAAGTCGACGAAGTCGTCGAGTTGCAGATCCAGCTCGTCGGGCACCTGGGCCGCCGACGCCGTGGACACTCGACCGACGACGACGTCGACGTCGCCGGATATCGTCGTGTATTCGTCGTCGGCGTCGATTGGGCACGGCGCGGGTTTCAGCCGATAGACGTCGGAAACGCGAAACAAACCCACGACGCCGAGAGACGTGCAACCTTGCCACCAGGTGTCGTCGACTTGGGTCCGGCCGGCGATAAGTTCACCTGGTAAGGGAAGGGTGAGGGATTGCGGTTAGACGATCTAAGGCGGAGTCCGGCGCTCGGATGCAAGTAAGGGAAGTGATTCCATTTTTACAGTGGATGCCGGATAAAGATTTAGAAAACTTGAAACTTTAATATTATATTTTTTAATGATGTTCTTTTACGATGATATAATAATTTATAAAAATGACATAACTTAAAAAAACTTTTCCATTTATTAAAATTATTAGATAGCAATTTATTATGGACAATATTATTTTCTACTTTTATTTTAATTATAAATTTTGACAAACAAACATCAAAGAAAATATAATTTAATAATTATGGTTACCGAAAATATTTATATTTATTTATATTTATACTAATGAAATATGAACTTGGTGAATTAAATTAAAATGCAGTAAATTTGATTTACCTTGTTTATATAAGAGTAAAGAAGTTTCTGTATTTTGAGAATCTCGATAAGCTACGAAACGTTTATCATCGGACATAAGCCATGACGTATTGACGGAGCAAACGTAATTTTTCGGGAAAACACCGCTTATTCCATCCTTACATCGCATACCATACAGCCATTCGGAATTCACTTCCCTTATGAAATAAACATAATCGATTGAAGCTTCCAAAGATATTTCCTCAGTATGTATTGTAGTGAAAGTGTACAGCGTTTGCAGTAGTTCAGAGTGTTTAAAAGAAGCCATCTGCTGTAGAGTTTACATTTATAAATTTAAACATATCATAAATCATATTAATTTGTCTAAATAATATTTTATAACTTAATTCTAATTATTTTATAATTTAAATAAAATGTATTAAATAGTATATTATATACATAGGTTATATTTAAACAAACAAATTATAGTATCAAGTTAAACTTATGATTCAATAGTACTACAAAGTTTACTAGGTATTAACTTAATAATTAAGAAATTCTAAAAGAATTTGGAAGCAAGATTTATAATTAAAATCATACAAAATAGTAACTAATAAATTTAAAGCACAAGATTTTAGATACGAAATGTTATGTTCCCGTTATTACCATATTCATGCTAAATATTTAAATGTAATATTAGAATTCGATTATTTTACAATTATTATACTAATACACACGATTCGATAATTTCATATTATAACATAATATTAAATACGCTGTGAATATGTATACCATATAAATAGTTACTATTGATATATCATACCTATTGATATAGCAAGAATAATAATATCAAATAATTTATTTATTACTACTTATTATACTTAGAGTATATAATAATTCACTTTTTAAATTACATTGTAAATTGTACAATTATTGTAACATTGTATAATATAGTTATTATAATTAATATGGGTTAATCATTAACTCCATACTATATTAATGAGTAACAGATGAAATAAAAAATGTACATAAAATGTAAAACACAAGATAATCTTTTCTTGTATATTACAATATGATATTTTAAAATGTATTTATTGAATATTTAAAACTTTATTATAAAGTTTATATTCGATTAAATACATTATAGTAATTACCTATGGCATTATAATTATATGATTGAAAATAAATATAATAATTGTTTAAAGATGTAATTATTAAAATTGATTAATATACGGCAACTTAAACATGAACATTAAAAGAATAAAAATTATATAGAAATTTTATTATTTACGAATAAAATATTTGCATTTATATTTATTACTGTGGGCTGTCAATGCAATATTGTATTGAGTATTGGTATCATATGGACAAATAGAATCATAGATACGAAACTAGCTAGTAATACTCATAGATTAAATTCGATGATAATACTCGACTTATAAATATATATTGGGCTGGATGGATAGTTTATAATTCATAAATATATACAGATTTTAATCATAAATCCAATTTCCAAGATTACTTGTAAATATTTGTTAAATTATAATAACAATATTATTTTTAAATATTGTTAAATACACTAGAGTTACTGAAAGTCCATTACTGTAGTTCTAGACATTTAGATACTAAAGGATATCGATTATCAGTAAAATATGCACGCTATTCACTGAGTACTCATCTCTATATTGATATAGATAGATACATTTATAGGATAAATACGAATACAAATTCATTTAATTCGACATGAAATAATATATACAACACCAAGAAAAATATTGAAAATACATTTTAATTTAAGTGTTAATATTTTACGAGAAAAAGCTCAATTTCTTTGGCATGATAAACCTAAACATTTTCTACCGTCAACTTATTTAGATTCATATATATTTAGGTAAAAAGTGATTAGTTGACTAGTATTAGATCTACCATATTGGTCACATATGTTAAGGTCGCTTGAACGAATAAAGTGAATAAGATAATGTACTAAATATTATCAAAAAGCAATTGTAATGTAGGTTGGTTGCTGAATTTTTCCGCTAGTGTATTATATAAAGGATTGGTATATCTTGCTTTCTATTACGCTGCTTTATGATTCAGTAAATTTCTGAGTATATTATTTTGTAAAAATATGTTTTATATATATTTATATATATGTATGTAAATATATTTTATATATATTATATAGTGTTAAATAGTTGATTATAAAGTTTTTTCATTATACGTTTGGGTATATGGTCGGAATTGAAATTATATGTATTCAGTAGCAGACACATATGTTTTCGGATCATTTCGATAATTAGAGGAAAGACAGATAATGTATACATTTTATGTTTTTACCATATGTGGTTTGTTCGTTTAGTAAAACTATAATTTCACCACTTATACCGATGTCATTATTATTGTTAAAAATGTTGACAAATTTAGAAGAGAAAAATGTGACGTCATCGATATCATCTACCCCAATAGTATTATTGTCAGTCCTATGTTATATTATTAATTGTAATTATATTATTAATACGGGATGAAAGTTTATTATTTATATAATTGTTAAAATAATATCTATTTTATGAGTTTAAGATTCTACCATCTTTAGAGTTTAAATAATAATTAAGTTGGTATTCTCCGTTTTTTTAAATGATTGAATATGCCTTTTTTATAGGTTACATTTATTAAACATTTGTTTGGCATGAATACAAAAACTAGTGCAAGAATACTTTGTATAAATCTATTACTCATTAAATTAATAAAACTATTAATACTATGTCATGAGTTATAATTGTAATATAATATTGTCATATATATGACAAATAGGTTATTCTATAGTACTAGCTTAATAATATTAGCTATAGAAATGTACGTAATAAGCTTTATAAACGCATAAAAAAATCATATTATATCTGCTGTATTTTTCTATCAATTATCAAAGATATTGGGTATTTATCATAGTAATATCATATTACTATATCGTAAGATATTTCTAACTATAACTTACCTTTATAAAATACCTTATTCATCTTACAATCAATACTCCGCTTCTCTATAGATAACTACTAATACACAGTTATTATTAGCTAATAGTTGAACACTATATTTTATAGGAATATCTAATGAAACTTTACAATAGAGATTATATTTCTCTGTTGAACTTAATATATAACATAATTACACGCATCTATGATATATTTAGTGATTATATCACTAGTGGCAATCATATAATATAAGTATAATGTATTATTATTGTTATATCGATATCGACATATATAATAGGTATCATATTTTGAAAATAATCAAAATGATTTTAAATTTCGAACAAATCTCTCAATGCTGATTAGGTAAGATTCAATGTAAATTCACCATTTTTTTTACAATTTTGTTTCAAGCATCCAAAAAATACGAATAACCATGATGATATTATTTTGTAAATCTTGCTACACTAACCACAAACCAAAACAACTTATGATATCGATAACAACTACATTAACTCCATTATTTCATTTAATTATTACTAATGTATAAATACTTTATTTTATCCATCGTCACTAAAATAAACCATGGTAATGCCATTATAAAAAGTATAGTCTAGATAATAATTTTATTAACAACCACACCATTTCAAAATATCCTTCTTATCTAACATATTTGATCTAATTTTATGTAAATAATTAATTAATTAATAAAGGATAATAGTTTATATGCTCAAAATCAAAGTATTTATAGTAAGAATCATATTAAAGTCTTGATACAGGAAATAAAATGTTACTTGTATCATTAGACATATAAGCTGCATGACACATTATCATATACTATAGTAATGGAAAGACTTAACGATATAATATTTAATAGTTATTACATTTACTGACACAAATAAATGATATTAAGTCAGACGAATATAAATTGAAATTGCAAGACTCAGTATTAGTACGGATACTGTTCTTAATTTATTTATTATTACTATCCTCTATTATGACTTTATTCAAAAAGATACATTTCTATATTTATATAAATGATGTAGATATATATACAATATCTATACTATATTAACTACTGTGTAACACCACAGTTTAGCTTTAAAAAATCTAAACTCAAAAGATGAAATAGAACAATACAAATTATACAAAGAATGATTATTGATTTATATAAGGCAGATCATAATAGTATAACAAAATTGAGGATATAACCTAATTTAAAGACATAACTAATCGCGTGGTGTTATAGAATATTTTGTATACAGCATTAAATTTGAAATCACGGTACTATATAGTAAGGTGATTAGGTAGCAAGGTGATTTCGGTGATATATATACAACTTTATCGAGCCAAAGATAAATATCCATCAGTTATGATCTAATTCTACATTACTAACACCAAAGCAAACATCCAACTATGATAATTATGGGAAAAGGAGATTTTGTGTTTATTCAGCTATTACCTGGCATGCTTCATCCTTATCATTGCGAAATCTAATATAACTATAGTCTAATAACTATATTATAATATATATACAGTTATAATAATAACTATATAATAATAATAACTATATAATAATAATAACTATATATATAATAATAACTATATTATAATATATATATACAGTTAAAACAAATTTATTACGAACAATTGAAAATTAATTTAGTATTATTTCATCTATTCATATTTGTGTTAATCATAGTTTATTTTTCCTATTTAATACTAATATTGTAATGCCCCTTAAAATATATTATACATATTATAATTTTGTTTCTCATAACGACACTAAAGATAACTATCCTAATGTTAATTTTAAGTATACATAAACTATTAAAATAGATTCAACTCCATGGATGGATGGTTGGATGAATACAATATACTTACTGATATCAATAATTACTGACAAAATATACAACATATCGGTACACGACATACGATATAACGGCACTACAATGTTCAGTAATTACGTTTATTTTCTTTTATTATTTCTAAATCTTCTAAAATCAAACTAAATACATATGCTGAATATATTATTATTATTATATGTAACTTTACGAGACTTTACATCTAAATAATAACGATAACTATTCAGTGTTTTAACTATACTAACAATATACAAAATTAGCTACTTGAAAAAAATGTAATACTGAATATATAAAAGAATCAACCGATTAATATTAAACATTTGATATGGCATATACAACATCTAAATTAATAATGTAATAATACAACCTTCTATTACAGTAGCATATCTAAATATACTTTTAAGTGAACATACGATATTAATCACCATTTATAATTAAGATATACAATCAAAAAGACATTTTATCATTTTACTAACATTTTTAAAATACGAAATGAAAAATACAAAATAATTTAAATAAACTTTAATAATATAATGTAACTTAACCTATTGTGTATTTGTAAACAATATACATGAATATAAATTGAAAACTGTAATACGTATCATAAGAATTGCAGTAAGAATGATTTACGATATTTTAAAAACTCGCCATTATAGTCCGACTAATTTTATAAAATTATATAACTAACTTATATTAGAAATGATAATGCATAGTGTGTATGAGTTAGACATCAGTACATTCTAAATGTCCATTCAACATATAATTAAACTAAAGGAAAATATCGGCTAAATTAGATAGAGTAATATTCTATTTCTCAATAAACAATCATCATTATTATTGTTATTGAATGAACATTTTTTGCATAGTAGTATCTTCCATTTGGAATATGTTATCTTTATTACGAATGTGTATTTTAATTAAAAAATGTAAGTTTCTTATAAAATGTTCCTATTATACGACATGACTCGAATAAATAATAATAATTGTATTATAAATGTTGTTTTTAATATTATTTCTCTTATTCATTTTTATTACTATGAGATATGCATCTCCATTTATCAAATACTCGGGAATAACCCTAATGTTATATTTGTATTTATAATAAACTATCCAATGTAATGGGTCGGTGAATAAATGTAGGCTCACAGGTTATAAGTATTCTGTTACCGATAACGAAGTTTTCTGCCATGTACATATAGAAGATATTAATGCTTTACCATTAAAAAAAATGCTAATTATTATTCATCAATATAGTGTTTTTTCTTTTTATCGTAATAGTCGATATAAATAGAAATTATCGAATTATTCGCTAATACAATTAACTATGCAATATAAAAGTTTTTCCAATTGGCGAATATAAAAAAACAATAAAATACACGATTACATGTATATTTCCTATATAGTATATGCTATTGGCTATTCATCTAAGTCGAGAATAAAATATTGCCTATTGTTGTCAAATTCGGATAGAATGCCCGAGAAAAAGTGAACTTTAGAATTGGGGCGTAATTTGTCGGTGTTTGCAACGAATGAGCTGTTGCGCTTTCAATTATTGTTCCGCATTCTCTTGCATATTCCTCATTTTCCTGCATTTTTACGTGAACAACCGAATTACCTCTTGGAGTTTCGCGTGAGCTGCGGACATCCGGGGGCGTGACCGCCGCGAGTCAATGAATGAGCGTGAAACTGGCCACTAGAGGCGTGGTGCGCATGTCGCGTTATCATCAAGGAGATCTTGGCGGGAGTTGGGGCGTGGTTGCGATGCGATGCCGTACCATGGCAAGACGAGGAAGGGGCGTGGCTTGAAAAACTGGATACTCCCCCATTCGGAGGAGAAGACCTCGACGCGGTATGCAGTGATACCATTTGTTTGTTATCTAAGGGAAGCGATTTTATATCGCTTCCAATCTGCGGAACATGTGACATTGTTTATTGTAATTGTAAACTATGCAAAGCTTATCGTGTAGTGACAGTCAGATTTCAAATCTTATATTTCATATATTCACGAAAGAAAATATTACATCTAAATTTAATTCAATGTTTGCGAAAATATGTTGTACTTCATTACAAAACTTTGAGTACTTTATACCTATAACGTATTCATTTTCATCTCTATCGTATACACTACATCTATTATGTATATTATAAATAGCGCCGATGTGTATATCGTAATTATATTATCTAGTTTTAATCGATTAAAGACCATCCAATAATTTATACATAGAATATGTTCAGATAATTATGATTATAGAAACCAGATTTTTATCTATACTTGGAGGCCATGCGGCTCCATTATTACGAATGTTGTTTGAAGAGTCTTTGGATTCGTCTGGATCAGCAGAGGCATCGCCCAGAGGAGAGAAACTAGATTCGCTACCATTTGCGTTGTAGCCACGATGGATACTGCGTTCGATCTGTTCCTTGGTGTACCGGTTTGGTTTCACGAGTGCTACCGTAGCTGTTATTGTAGATGCAGTTGTTATTAATATTAAATTGGTTATTTTTATTGTTATTGTTTTTGTTAATATTGGTACTGGTGGACATGTTGTTGTTGTTGTTGTTGATATTATCGTAGATTTTATTATTGTTGTTATTTTGTTGTTGTTATTATATAATTGTTGTCGTTAATTCGGACGGAGCGAATATCAACTGCGTAGTGTCAATTGACATTCTAGCAATCAATAGAGCAGAGAAGCAGATGAGATTAAGAATACTATAATAACCCAATCCACCTCATCCGATAGCCCAACCTACCTCACTAAATAGCCCAACCTACCTCACCAAATAGCCCAACCTACCTAACCCGTACGTATTACTCAATTAGATTATATACAAAATATACCCAAATCAAACTAACTTTCTATAGTGTGCATCGTAGCGTGCGTTTTGGCATTTCGCGTTATACGGAAATTTGATCCAGAACCATCGCCGGCGCACGCCATTGCCGTTGAAGCTTTACTCTCCGAGTCCGTTCTTCCTAGACGAGACGAGACGCGATACGCATAGATATTTAAGTCCAGGAGATTAGAATAACGCGAGTTAATGCTTTCGCAGTTAAAATGAATATTACATTTGTGTAAAAATAATGAATTGAATTGAATCTATATTCGATATGTTTTTAATTTCACACATGATACATTTTTCATCCAATAGAATTGTTAAAACTTACGAATAAACCATTATTGCATATACATATTACTTCATATACGTATAAGACAGCTTACGATAGTATAAATCACCAAACAACTTCCTAAGGTAAATCATAATCGTAATTACTTTAAAATGAATGTCTAGTTCCAAATACATTGTGAAGAAAAAATACCATTTCAAACTATTTTCAATCGATCATATAATTTCACCTAATTTGTATAAGAACATACAATTCCAAACAATTTCCAATGAACAACTCATTCTAGGAAAATTTCAAATAAATATTCCATTCCAAATAACTTTCGTGTAAAATAAACAGTAAAATAAATAGCTCATTTCACACAACTTACATATTGAATCTACTAGAATCTCATTGATAACTAATCGACGATGAACCTTTAAACATCCTCGTACTTTGACCACTCAAACCGTGCCACCGAGCCAACTTATGCCTCGAAGGCAAGGGTGTCGATGTATGTGCAAGGGATATGCCGATTGGTGAGGCCGCGTTGGTGATATCGTGAACTTCGGCTTCGGTTTTCTTTACGAAGTAATCCACGAATTGCCTAAACATCGTTGATTAATAGAATCCTTACATCGAGTGATTTATAGTTTACCATTTAAAATTGAATATTGAATACAATATATTTAAATTCAAATTTTAATATTAAAAGTGATTTCTTATATAAATTGCAAGTGAATGTTCCTCATTTTTCAAATTAATGAGAATTTATTAAAACTTAATTTCAAAAAAAATACATTAATTACTAAATTATAACATTTTTGCAACCTCATCCAATTTCTTTCATATTATAATTTAGAATGCGGATTTAATCGAAGCGTATTAATGTATACAGTGTTGCATAACAATTGAGCATATTGCATAATTACCTACCCCGTAGTCGGACTTAATTTGGTTCTTTTATTTTCTTCTAGCAGGGAACGCTTTATCTCGTTGAAGTTGCGAATAGAATTATTCAGTTCCTGCTGTTGGTAATTACGAACGATCAGATTCTACTCTACTGATTCGTATTCATTTACATTTATAACTGGATAGTTTGCTCGCTGTAATTTTATCGTAATAATAAAGTATTGTTTATATCAACGCTAATCACGCATAATTTGAAAATCAAATAATAATAAAAACTTGATTTTCCAACGAATGAACTGATCTATTTTGAATGCTAGGTTCTTCCGGTGAAAGGTTGTGCACTAGTTCAGTTGGTCTATGTTTGAAGTAGATACTGTCGTGCGAATGTCTTTGATCTGACAAACGGTACCGTCGAATGGAAATGACAATTGAATTATAAAATAAAGTACATTTATATTTATCGATACTTTATTGATGAGTAATATTAATAAGTAATATTCTTAACATACTCAGAGTAATGAACTTAACTATTACTTTAATAATGTTGATAATCAGCGTATACACGAGTTTATGAGTTCTGATTGCTCAGTCGATAAGTACAAATCGGAAATAATCGCGTGGAGTTAGAAAGTGAAACGACACAAACAGAACAGGAACCGTTAGTGGTGTTAGCATGCGGCAATGATCTGTAACAGGATTTACCCGAGGGCAGTACACGCTGCAACCTGGTGCGCTCCAAATCTATATACCGGTGAATTAATAGGGCGTGCGTGTGTGTGCGAGTGTGTGTGTGTGTGAGTGTGTGTGTGTGAGTGTGCGCGCGCGCGTGTGTGGGTGCGTGACGAGTGTGATACATAGATAGATATAATGTTGAAGTAAAGTAGTGTGCATAAATACAGAGGGTGACCATAAAGGTATCAACATTGATAGCCGTAGAAATAGATATATAGACATTTTGATAGTTATACAAAGCTAGATCGAGGATGTTAGAGTTATAGAGGAAGAGATGGAGATATATATATATATATATATATATATATATATATATATATATATATATATATATATATATATATATAGAGAGAGAGAGAGAGAGAGAGAGAGAAAGAGAGAGAGAGAGAGAGAGAGAGAGAGAGAGAGAGAGAGAGAGAGAGAGAGATAGAAACATAAGCCTTTACAACGTTGTGGTTAGTGAAGTCGACCTCGGCTAACGTTTAAGAGAAGTCTCGAAGGATCTCCTCGGAGCCGTCGCTGGAACAACGACGATTTGCGTTCGGGAATTATGGCGACGATGTCTAGGCAACGAATTGGGATTGGTAGTGGCCGTAGTAGTGGCCAAGGTAGTGGCCAAGGTAGTGGCCGTAGTAGTGGCCGTAGTATTGGCCGTAGTAGTGGCCGTAGTAGTGGTCATGGTAGTGGTAGCGGTAGTTTTGTTGACAGGTGAACGCCAGTGGTTCATAGAGGACGCGGACAGGGTACGCTGTAGTCCAGGAGATGCTGAGCCAATGGGATTTGTTATTGCCGTGGTATTGGGCCGGTATCGATTCGCGGAGTAGCCTGTGCCATAAGGAGTTTTAGTAGGGTTTGGGTTTGGGTAGTGTTAATGGTGTATGGGCAGTGTTACTGGTTTTTAGAAGCTTGGTAAATTGGTAGATTACGAAGATGGTGGTTATTGTTACAATAGGATTTTGAAATAGTTTGAGTAGGATATGGGTTTGGATTTGGTAGTTTTTAAGTATTGTTTGAGCATGGGTTTTTGTAATGGTTTAATAGATATTTACTAGGTATTTAATAGATGTAATAGGTGTTTAGTAATTGAAGTTACCAAAATAATATTAATATGAATTTTTAAATTCATATTTCGTTTTTTAGGCTTTAATATATAAGTACAATTATGCTATAATAATTAGGATAGTATTATTTAGTAAGATATGTTGCCCAATAGGAGAAGTTAGGGGTGGTAGTAGGTAGTAGGAAAACATATGGGATAGCAGGTTAACATAGGTAGTAGGAGAGGTATGAGTCAGAAAGAGTTGGTAGTTGGTAGTAAGTGGTAGTAGGAATTGGTTAAGGGTAGTTGGAAGTAGTTGTACGTAGTAAAAAGTAGTAGACTGATATACGAGTTAAATTACCAGGAAGACATCCGTTTTTATTTTTTGTAATATAAAAAAAGTGAAAATAATTGTATTTGCTTTAAAAAAATATTACGTGTATTTTTATTTAAAATAATTATATAATATTACATCATCAGGTTTCTTGGCAGGATGTATTACGATGTATTAAGTAGTAGCATGTGCTATTGTGTGGTAGTTGCAGGTATACCTATAGTATGCTATAGTAGACAATGAAAGAGGGTTGAAAGAGATATATCTACTATAGTATGGGAAGTTAACACGCAGTAGTAAAGTTGTCTATGTAGAACCTCGAGAGGTGCTTCTACTATGGAAGTGAATACACCCAATTGGTTACAAGGTTACAAGGTTACCATATACACGAACCTCTATTGATGCACTGCGCTATTTTCTTCTGCAAAGCCGACTCCTCGTCCTTGGCCGGAAGTACGGAGTCGGCGAACTGCCCGCAAATCGCCGACCTCGATGACGTCACCGGCATACTGATCTCGGGTCGAATGTCCGGAGTATCTTGCAGTATATCTGTAGCGCGCCGGAGCGTAGGGAAGGTTAGACGAGGCGGAGATTACGCGAGCCGGTGTTGAGGGTGAGTGCGACACTGAATGTAAATACCGTATATGAGTTGGTAACGAAAGCCTCCACGTATGTACAGCCTATATACAAGCATAGGAACACGCGCGTATATGTACATCGGAGTGCGGGACGTGCGTCCGGAAAGAGAAGGAGTGAAAACGGGTTAAGAGTGACGAATGAAAAGTGAAAACGATGAGCCTGGCATAACGGAACACGCATTTCGCAAACGCACTTGTACGTACGTAGTTCACCGACGTTCAGGAGGTCTTCGCAATTCGTAAAGTCTGCAAAAGTGAAATTAATGCGCATTCCGATTCGAATTCTAGAGGATAAGCTATGAAATACAAAATCCATCGGATGTTATAGATTAGATTGAGTAGAAAAAGTAAACGAGGACATCGTTGGTAGATCTATTAATAGGTTCGAGAAATTTGGAAATCGTATACGATAGCTTTATTTCTTGATAACAATTTTAATTTATTTCTTTTTAAAATATTCAGATCTGTTATCTGATTTATTTTATATGCATTCTTGTATGACAATTGCAAGTCATTTGTAATAATTTGAAGGTAAAAGAGATATTCGTGTAATGCTGTTAATTTATAAAAATGTTTCTTTAGTTTTCTTTAATTTTCATTTCTTAATGTAACAGAACTCTGTTCATTCTTCCCATTTTATAATTGATTAGTTTCTTATGATTTCAAATCCGTATACAAATAGAAAAAAGTAGAACACATATGGTAGAGTACTCCACTGATATGTAGTATTTCGGCAATGATTGTGCATTGTTTCGTCATAAGTCATGCGGTGTTACATCACGGATTATCTCATAGATCATGCGATCGTGGGTGATAATATATAGCATCACAATCATGCGGATTTGCGTTACAGTTCACCTGGTAGAGTGTCCGAGGTCATTCTACGGAGTTTAGCGTTGCAGACCGTATTAAGCAGGCGACGAATGGTTTTCTCGCGACACCGTTTGAACTCTTCCGTGAGGTTAATGGGGTCCTGGGGTTGAAGTCGTTTGGACATAGAGGGGACAGGTATAAACGCGGGCGCTGTACGCCCCTTGATTAGTACGTGACCCCGCGGCATACGTCGGTGAGCATGGTGCCTCGATGCTGTGGCGACGCACGCCTCCGTAGCGTGCGTTATATGTACGCCCAAACACACACCCGAATAGGGCGGTGGGTGTGCCAGTGGGCGTGACGGCATACGAGATGCAGACACTCGGAAATGTTGACCGAGACTTCCGCTGACTCGCCTGACCTTGAAGATGTCTGACCAAGTACGTACGGCATGAGAGAGAGAGAGAGAGAGAGAGAGAGAGAGAGAGAGAGAGAGAGAGAGAGAGAGAGAGAGAGAGAGAGAGAGAGAGAGAGAGAGAGAGAGAGAGAGAGAGAGAGAGAGAGAGAGAGAGAGAGAGAGAGAGATATATATATATATAGAGAGAGAGAGAGAGAGAGAGAGAGAGAGAGAGAGAGAGAGAGAGAGAGAGATAGAGGGGGGGAGAGAGAGATATATAGAGAGAGATTACAATAATTAGTAGGTTTATGTTTTTATTATCACAACTAATCTATATATATTTATATATTTATATATATATATATATATATATATATATATATATATATATAATCTATATTACGTGTCTAACATCAATTCAAACGAAACTAATATATCAAACACCATTCTAACTATATTTATATATATTTGATAAGGATATCAATGTGTTATCATGGGGTAGCCATGGAGTGGTGAGGAGGTTGAGGGGTAGTAGTTCTGTATTATATAAATATGTGATGGTCGGGTAATGAGGGCATATGATGGAGATTCAATAAGGCTAGACTATAGGAGCGATATTACCTGGGTATTTGTGTTGTTGCAAGTGAGCATACTGAGAGACTTTGGCCACTTCGAGGCATCGTTCACTTCCGGTGTAACGGAAATGAGGAATTTCCACTGAAAGCGATTCGAATAACTTTAAGATAATACAAGGAATACATTGTTTTAACAAGACATGTTTTCGTATTAAAGAGCGTGTTTAAAAAAACTATGCTTAGAACCTCTTTCACCGTGTCCTTCCGGCCTGCAACAGTCCGTTGGACGTAAATGACCGGAACTCACCTGTAAGCGAATGCATGGCGTTATTGAACACTGGTAGTGGAATAATAGGAATAGGAACATTATCATTACTTTAGTGTTAAAACAGCTAGAATATAGAGATATATAGCTAACATAAGGAATATAGAGATATAATATTATATATACATTTAAATGAGTATTATATGTACCTGAAATAAACAATCTAGGGTTGTTTGTACTATATACAATATATAATATACAATATACTATATACAATATACTATATGCAATATACTATATGCAATATACTATATACAATATATAATATACAATATACTATATACAATATACTATATACAATATACTATATACAATATACTATATACAATATACTATATACAATATACTATATACAATATATTATATGCAATGTACTATATACAATGTACTATGTACAATGTACTATGTATAATGTACTATATGTAATGTACTATATGTAATGTACTATATGTAATGTACTATATACAATATACTATATACAATGTACTATATACAATATACTATATGCAATGTACTATATACAATATATTATATACAATATACTATATGTAATGTACTATATGTAATGTACTATATACAATATACTATATACAATATACTATATGCAATGTACTATATACTATATATTATATGCAATGTACTATATGTAATGTACTATATGTAATGTACTATATGTAATGTACTATATGTAATGTACTATATATAATGTACTTTATACAATATACTATATACAATATACTATATGCAATGTACTATATACTATATATTATATGCAATGTACTATATGTAATGTACTATATACAATATACTATATACAATATATTATATGCAATGTATTATATGTAATGTACTATATGCAATGTACTATATGTAATGTACTATATGTAATGTACTATATGTAATGTACTATATGTAATGTACTATATACAATGTACTATATGCAATGTACTATATACAATATATTATATGCAATGCACTATATGTAATGTACTATATGTAATGCACTATATGTAATGTACTATATACAATATACTATATACAATATACTATATGCAATGTACTATATACAATATATTATATGCAATGTACTATATACAATATACTATATACAATATACTATGTATAATGTACTATGTAAAACTATATAGCGAATATAAATATTTAATTCGACCATTATATACATGTCGCAATGCAATGCAATATGTATAGTATACAATGTACACTGTATAATGTACATTGTACACTGTACAATGTACATTATACAATGTACACTGTATAACACTGTACAGTGTACATTGTACATCATACATTTATGAAAGTGTTATATCTGAGTATTAAATATCCATTGCATACCAATTGATTGCATAACAATGATATTAAATACCAATTGAGTTTATTTTGCCAGTCTATAGAATACTCATTTCGAGTAATTTACACGCACATTTAAAGTATTCTGTGGTGAATAACACTCATCTTAACTAATAATTAATATATTTGCGTTAACGGGTCGACTGTATGAGTAACAATAGATTACGACATGTATGAAAAGGTCAACAGTTGCTTGGAATGTACAGATGGCATTCTAGTATTACACAGAACACCGGTATTTGAAATGGTGCGCCACCGGCGATGGGTGTGACGGGGAGAGGCGAGTTCTGGCCCCCATTTACGACGGCAACGACCACTGGCAAACCTTCCTAGCCCTTGAGTCCATTCGCTCCTGGGTGAAAACGGGCACTCCGAAGATGAAAGTAGGCCGGTCCTCTTTGCAACGTTTTCCGCTGTTCGTATATCTCAACGACTGAAAGGTGGACGGAGTGAACGCGACGATATGTTACAGAACAAGGCACGTGTAGCACGGGACGCTTAGCAGAACAAAAACACGGTGGCAGCGATAGCGACAAATTCAACAACGCACGGAAACAATCACGAAATCACACGAAATATCTTTGAACCTCGCGGAATCTTACGAAAACTCTCGAAATCTCACGAAATCTCACGAAACCACACGAAATCTCTCGAAAAACTCCTGAAATTTCAAGAAAACACAACTGATCATTTCTTTCCACCATTTGCATGAACGGATCCACTCTCTTCCAAGTAAAATACGTGATGCGCAACCAGATTTTGGGAAAAGCAAACGCAATAAATGACCAAGCGACAACTCCAGCGAAGCGAAACCTTGTGTACCTTTGGGGTTTTGATAAACATTTCTGGCAGACTCGGTTTTTCTTGCATTATCTATTAGTTTAGATACTATTTATAACCTATATTATATCATATATTATATATCGCTTTATATATATATATATATATATATATATATATATATATATAAACGAACCATACTTGTAACAGGAGTTACAATTTTCTTTATCGATTGTTGTTGTTGTTGTTGTTGTAGTTGTTGTTGTTGTTGTTGTTGTTGTTGTTGTTGTTGATGCCTTTGTTTGTTTTTATCGCGATCCTTTTTTGTTCGTAATCGTTTGGTTTTCGGATACTAGAAATTATGCGACATACTTTTATAATAGGCGATTAAATATCTGAAATAGGCGATTAAATATCCGACGTATTGTATTTTAAGAGGATAACATGAGCTTAATGATATCCTCATGGAAACTAAAATCAATGATCATCAATATTTTTAGATAATAAATATATTTAGTTATTAATAACATTAGTTATTAATAATATTAGTTATTAATAACATTAGTTATTAATAACATTAGTTATTAATAACATTAGTTATTATATTTATCATAATAGAATATATTTATAATATCTGAATTTGAGACATAAATACAAATGTAAATTTCGTAATATTCAATTATTTATAGTTAAAGCATATAGTGTAGAGAGTAATCTAGCAAACAATCCAGGTGTTATATAGTAATAATCCTATTTGTTTCATGTTTAAAATATATTTAAATCTAAATACTATAGTATATATATACTGTAGTGTATATTCTATGTTATATATTATATAGTATATAGATTATGCACGTTTCACAAATACTACACAGTTTATTTGCCAGTATATAAAAACAACACTTTCTTTTCAATACATCTATTGAATATGAATTGTGTATTCAACTACTGGGAAGTTCCTATTCGATCTAAAGCACAACACTATATGTTAGTGGTAGTAGTGGGGGCCCCCCAATGGGGGGGGCTTAGCTAACCTTATCCGCCATGTACTGCAAGTGGATAGGCAACCCGTCGGAGAATGAACTGTCTGAACCGCCATCGCTGCAAAAGTTGGGGTATTGAGTACGCAATTAAGAATCAATAAGGGAGGGAGAGGGAGAGGTGGAGGGAGAGGGAGAGGTGGAGGGAGAAAGGGAGGGAGAGAGAGAAGGAGAGGGATATAGGGAGATAGGGAGATAAGGAGAGAGAGATATAGAGAGAGATAGGGAGATAGAGCGAAACACGTCCGATCTCGAACGCGCTTTCATCGAGATCGGACGTGTTTGGAGGGGAAATAGAGATAGTTATACCCTACCTAGATTCTATGGCGCTCATATAGTCTAAGTCAAGACTGATATCGTCAATGCCTTTGTAAGTAGCGCTGTCTTCTTGGCTCCTCAGTCGTTGTAGAATATCAGCTTTCAGTCGTTCCTCGAGATCGCACAGGATTTTAATTGACTGCGAGTGTTAGTGATTATTTTAGATGAACTGTGCAGGTATTTTATTGGTGGCTTTTCGTGGTAATAATCTGGATAGCATGTGATAGAATTTCTAGCATTTAAACTTGACTAATCATTTAGAAAGTATGACGTAACTGTAGCCTAATCGCTATTCAACGTATACGATATAGTTACTCAATAAAAACTCGGATAATTACGTAATCGCTACTCGATCATTACGGGAAATACTTCAAGCGATTGACTTGTTTGATCTACGTTCGGAACCCCCCGAAGTAAACCATTGTCCGCATTTCAACAATAGGTTTTAGTGCGGTAACCAAATTATACTTCAACGGACTGGTATAGCTGTAGCGTTACACTATACAATAGACAATACACTGTGCGTACAGGGGTGGGAGTGTTCTACTCCGTTGTACTTCGATGTAGAAATACGATATCACTGGACAACACGGGACACTATAAACCTAACACACTTAAGCAAGACAATAAGATATCGAGTAAGTCTGACATTGCTTTAAAGTCTAGCGAGTATTAAGTTTAAAGTTAGATTTCATTATTTTAAGTACAAAGTCAATATAAAATATATGAAATATCTCAGCAAAGTAAGTTAATCAACACTAATGTAAATAAATGAAGGCGGGGCTAAAGTAATACAAGTTCGGATATAGTAAACAATGGGGAGTTACAATAGATAAGGACGGGGTTAAAATAAATAATATAGTCACGCGATGGGATTAATGATACTTTTTGATAAAAGATAAGTAGGGGTATGGCGAGTATGGTAATTATAGTTCATAAGAAGTAATTGTTGAAATATAGGTACTTTCCTATGGTTGATTACATAACTATTTCAATAAATATATTTATAAAGTAAAATCAATGTATTTAGAATTTATTTATAATGGAAAATATAATTTGTTATGATATTATGTGATCATTTTTTGGAAAGTACCCGGATTTTAATCACTATTAATGAAATAGTAATTAAGGGAGGAGTAGATAAAGAGCGGATTCATGAAGTGCGAGTGCGGTTTTATTAGTAGATGAATGCGATGTGAGTAGTAGGAGAATAAGGTGTGATAAGTTGAATAGTGTGATTTGAGGAAAGGGTTTGGAGTGGAAGAGTGGGAGTATATTATGTGAAGAATGAGTGTGCGAGTGCGAGTGTGTGGTGCGATGAGTGGGTGATGTGTAATGCGGGGAGTGGCGGTGCGTGGGTAGGATTGCATATGCATACACATGCTCAAGCTATATTCTAACACAACTCACCAATAAATGAAACAGAAGAGGATTTCTCGCAGTGAACACATGTAGACATGGAAATAAATAATCGAGAGTTCAAGTAGAGTTAAAGTAGAGGTTTAATTAGCTAGTGTTAATGGTGTTAGTGGCATTAATTGGTATTAATGGAATTAATAGTGTATGCCAACGGGTTAGCTGGTTATGTTAGTGGTGTCATAAAATATTATCAAGAACAATGAGTGCGATATATCCGAGTATTGAATATCCATTACTTGATTATACACGCTTATTTAATAAGTATCGGTTTGTTTGGCTATTCAATATACGGGCATTAGAGAGGTAGAGATAGCTAGTCTATACCTTTGTGCTGCTCGGGTCGCAGTAGTCTAATAGAGTGTCGCAGAAGTGGTAACCCATGCTGGCGAAATCCTTAACGCTGAAGTGGAAACCGGCCCCGTTGCCTGAAGAAAGGTGATGAGTAATGAGATTGGAAGGCCAGGGAGATGTAGGTCACTTCACTTTCCCACCGTACCATGTTCGCACAGACAGCACGAGTACAGACTTTATCAATATACTTACTTAAGGTTTAAACCACCCAACACCCATAGCTCACTTTGCCATAAACCACCAAGCCATCGCCATTCCTACTCTATGCATATTCTCACATATAAATATCACACCTGCTACACAATATATAGACATATCATTCAAACTACTTTCCTCGCTCAAACTAGGTATTCACTATCCCTATGAAATACCTAGTTTACTCTTACGCCAAGCTTACCTCACTCATACGCCACACCTACCTCACTGCTACTTCCCGCCTACTTCACTGCTACTTCCCGCCTACTTCACTGTTATACCATGCCTACTTTACTACTATACCATGCCTATTCCATTCATAAGACACGGCTTACTCACTCCTAACCACAACTACCTCTTTTCTAATCCTATTTCCCGCCTACTTCACTCCTACTCCCCGCCTACTTTACTACTATACCATGCTTATTCCATTCATAAAACACGACTTCCTCACTCCTAACTACGCCTACCTCTTTTATACTCATATGGCACACCTACCTCACTCCTACTTCCCGCCTACCTAACTCCTACTTCCCGCATACTTCACTCCTACTTCCCGCCTACTTCACTGCTATACCATGCCTACTTCACTACTATACCATGCCTATTCCATTCATAAGACACGACTTCCTCACTCCTAACCACGCCCACCTCTTTTCTACTCATATGCCACGCCTACTTCATTTCTACACCACACCCTCTCTATACAAACCTAGGCTGCTTCCACAGAAAGTCGCCTCCATGGTGTAACTGTTCATGATTCCCATATTCCACATGACGATTCTGCCGGTGCCTTCTTTGTTCCTCTGCATTTTAAACTTACAGCTTTCGTAGCTAAACTGCAAATAGTAGTTTCAAAAGATGACATATTCATATCCATACTATAGAGTTGTAACAATATCTTATATATAACAATATCTCTACTAATATTATAATTCAAATTCTATCTATCTCCCCACCTTCTCTAACCTTATCAGGGGCATTTTTGCTCAACATGACAGGGAAGATCCTCTCGCGTAACCTTCTGGAACTGCTACCTCTATTTTCACATCCATAGATAAAGATGTTTTGTTTTCGACTGTGGCCGTGTAAGTCTAAGTACATCACTATTTCCCTATCTTCCATTAGTCTAGGGTGATGAATGGGAATGTGTTGATGACCGGTGCATAGAAAGGATATAGATAGATCAAATCATTAATACGTAATACAAATATAATATATATAAATAGGCCATTAAATCTAATTTCATTTGTGTAATTACATGTGTAATTTGTATTGCAATTCTGCTAATTTACACGACTTCATTACTAGTTGATATTGTAAAATCAAAATCCAGTGGCGATTTGTGTTTTTTATATAAACTGATTTGTATCCAAAATGTAATAAATTGACGTTTACTTTAAAGCTATGAGGATTACATTCACATTAGTCCATTGGGTTATATGGTACGTGTGCGTATGAACATCCAGACTAACTTCTTTGTCATTAGTTTGGTATGCCAAACACTGGGGAACGACTCCTTGAGCATAGTTCGGTAGTTACGGTTCAAATCTCGTCCGGCGAGTGAACATCTATAGTTTCCCACTATCACTCCGTCAGGATTCAGCATCGGCACGATCTTGAATACGAAGTTATCCCGAAGTACCTAGCGTGTTAGTATGGTTAACGGCTGTACATATCACAATAAGTAATGCAGTTTATTTCGGTGTATGAGTTGAGTACAGATTGTTGATACAGATTGTTTTATATTATTAAAGAAGTAATTTTTTTTTTATAATACAATTAATTATTTTATAAATCGATTTTGTAAGTCTGTTTGACTTTTTTTTTAATTATTTCATAAATAAAAATAGTTTTAAATATCTTTATTTTACTGTTATCTTACTTATCAAATAGTATACCTATAAAATTAAACATAATTAGTTCATTGTGAAAATGCATTTCGATACAATTACATTACAATGATTCACCTGGAACAATAAGAATGACTGTAATAATTATGATTCTATAAAGAAAGAAAATTAGTATATTGAAAATTTGACATATCTTTAGTGGCATTTATATAGTAAATATGGGTCGTGGCGAGGTGGTAAATGATATTTTAGTCGATTCGAAGATGGAGGATAGGATAATTGAATAATGAAAATCAATCAAAAAAGATTTAAATTTATAATCTAGCAATTGTTATTAAACTTGATGTCAAGGAATAAATACAATGTACTCAGTACATCCGACTTTGTATTGTAATAGTTAACCTTAGCGTCTGGTGTATTTCCAATGAGATAGTCGATGAAGCCTTTCATCATTAGACTGGAATTGCTCTCCCCCGGATGTATTCTGGCAGTAATCACAACCCCTTTCCGATGCTATATGGTAGATGTTATGAGATCAAGAAAAGTGTAATGAAGTTCGTATTCACTTAAATATTAAGTGCATTATCTCTTTTCATTAATTGCTAAGTGAAAAATACTCACTGAATATGTATAATGCACATAATAATTATACAATCAACTTTTTGACATATCTTAGATTTATCCAAAAATGAAATCTATCTATATTATTTATCTAGCATATTCTGCAAACAATCCAGGCGATTTGATTATTTAGATTCATTAAAGTATATTTTATTTATTAAAATGTATTAATGTGTAAATATATTAAATTGTTTGTAATAATAATGAGTAATAAAAGCAATGTTACTGTATTGTATTGAATACTTTCTTTTTGTGTGATATCTTATTGTTTGATGGTAACATAAGATATACCAGGAAACTATCCAGGTTATTATCCAGGTTATTTTAGTTTTTTTGTTACGTAATAAAAGTGAATATATATTTTATTTGCCTTAATAATATATTATGTTTATATATTATTTAAAATAATTATATACACTTTTACAATAGTTAAATCATCTTGATCTCACTAGGCGTGTAAATTAAATGTATTTCACTTTTATTATATATGAAAATATATCGCTGGCAATTATAACTTTAATTACGTCTCTCATTTAATGGCGAGTAGAAGATCTAACTTTAGCTTCCGAATTGTTTTTCGTTGGCGAAGTGATCGTTAGTATGTAGACCATATTGCCGGCCAGAGTACGACAAAGCATCCTTTGTTTGCAAAGTCTACACTTCACCGGGTCGTTCACGATATCGTTCAAGTAGTCCTGTTCATTGTATTCAGTGAGTATTTGCGTTACGCGGTAGTACGGGTAGTCTTTTTTTTACATAAGTAGTATTCAACAGATTTATGTGTAGAAGCCGATGTATTATTTTATTATATTGTGAGTTAACACAATTTTAGAATATTGATTTAATAAACTACTCTATAAATAATTCAGGTCAGTTTATGTTAAGCCATTCATAATTTCTTTTATGTTAATCAATAATTTTTGAAACACATGCACACATTTTATAAAACTAATATATCAATCTGTTTATATATTTTGACTAATGTAATTCACTATGTACGGGTATAGTATTAATAGACACGCACCGTATGAACTATACATAGTGTATTGTAATGTGTACTACGTTGGTTCTCATATGATGAATCTCTGATTTGTTATCAGAAGTGCGAATTAGCGATGTAAATTAATTATTAAAGCAATACATGTTATTTAAAATAATCTCGCAATTGAAATGCAAAGCTTTCGTAAACATTTTCACCATGAATGGTTATTATGGATTGATTGATATGTTTGGAAACTTGGTCTAAATAATCAATACTTTAAATCACCATAACGAACTATAGTTGTAATTGGTATCTATTTATATAACATATATATATATATATATATATATATATATATATATATATATATATATATCAATTATACATTACGAACCATATGATTATATTTACATTATAAACGTTTAGTAATTTAAATCCCAGTTATATTATAAATAATTTCTACTTACGATGAAGAGTTTGGAAGTTGGATTAGATTATATTTAAAAGTCTACTTATAAGGAGGATGTTAGGAGTTGTAATATAGTCTACTGTAAGGGAGATATTTAAATTGGAATGTTATCTCCGTTTGAGAAGGAGATTGTAATTGCATACGTGTAACAATTATATTTGTATTTGTATTTTAGTATACATACACGTTGGGATTATGATTTTAGACTATATAAGTTGTAAAGAGGAGGTTGTTATTTGATTGTAGACCAAATACAAGGATAATAGAATATATTTAATCTAATTGTAAGGATTATGCTGGAAGATGAACTTGATATTGTGTAAAGCATAGTTTATAGTTAGAATGTAGTCAAGCTATAATAGTGGAGTTGGACTGTAAGTTATATGATAATAAGCTATTAGGAGTAGGTATGTAAGTTACAAGATAAGAAGATGTTGGGAGTTGGACTGTAAGTTACAATATAAGAAGATGTTGGGAGTTGGACTATAAGTTACAAGATAAGAAGATGTTGGGAGTTGGACTGTAAGTTACAAGATAAGAAGATGTTGGGAGTTGGACTGTAAGTTACAAGATAAGAAGATGTTGGGAGTTGGACTGTAAGTTACAAGATAAGAAGATGTTGGGAGTTGGACTGTAAGTTACAAGATAAGAAGCTATTGGGAGTTGGACTGTAATTTACAAGATAAGAAGCTATTGGGAGTTGGACTGTAAGTTACAAGATAAGAAGATGTTGGGAGTTGAACTGTAAGTTACAAGATAAGAAGATGTTGGGAGTTGGACTGTAAGTTACAAGATAAGAAGCTATTGGGAGTTGGACTGTAAGTTACAAGATAAGAAGATGTTTGGAGTTGGACTGTAAGTTACAAGATAAGAAGCTATTGGGAGTTGGACTGTAAGTTACAAGATAAGAAGATGTTGGGAGTTGGACTGTAAGTTACAAGATAAGAAGATGTTGGGAGTTGGACTGTAAGTTACAAGATAAGAAGCTGTTGGGAGTTTTACTGTAAGTTACAAGATAAGAAGCTATTGGGAGTTGGACTGTAAGTTACAAGATAAGAAGATGTTGGGAGTTGGACTGTAAGTTACAAGATAAGAAGCTATTGGGAGTTGGACTGTAAGTTACATATGATGAGGATGTTGGAATTTGGATTGTAGGACTTTATATTGAAAAATATACATCAAAACAGAATTTAAAATAAAGGAACAACATTTAGTTATGATTAATTCAACGGTTTATGGTGAAATTAATACAAATTGAGTGTTTTTGAAGTGAATTAATTATCTAAATTAATAGTTATAAGTTTAAATTTAATACCAATGAGTTCCAATTTGTGGATAACAGTCGTACTGAGAATATATAAGAAGATAACGTAATCAATATAGTTATTAATGCTCTGATTACTTGATCCCCCACGAAGTGATGTGTAAATAACCTGAAGATCACTGTAGACATAGGGAAAACAATGGGCGAAATATATTCTGTCATCTTTGAATGAAAAGCTACAAGTCCAAGTCAGCGAGTAATAGTTCCTTTCCTGTTTACCAACGGTATACCTGCAGTATCAGGTAGCGTGACTCATGTGGAGAGTGTCATGAGGAGTGTGTTGTGAGGAGTGTGTTGTGAGGAGTGTGTTGTGAGGAGTGTGTTGTGAGGAGTGTGTTGTGAGGAGTGTGTTGTGAGGAGTGTGTTGTGAGGAGTGTGTCATTAGGAGTGTGTTGTGAGGAGTGTGTTGTGAGGAGTGTGTTGTGAGGAGTGTGTTGTGAGGAGTGTGTCATGAGGAGTGTGTTGTGAGGAGTGTGTTGTGAGGAGTGTGTTGTGAGGAGTGTGTTGTGAGGAGTGTGTTGTGAGGAGTGTGTCATGAGGAGTGTGTTGTGAGGAGTGTGTTGTGAGGAGTGTGTCATGAGGAGTGTGTCATGAGGAGTGTGTTGTGAGGAGTGTGTTGTGAGGAGTGTGTCATGAGGAGTGTGTTGTGAGGAGTGTGTTGTGAGGAGTGTGTCATGAGGAGTGTGTTGTGAGGAGTGTGTTGTGAGGAGTGTGTGGTGAGGAGTGTGTTGTGAGGAGTGTGTTGTGAGGAGTGTGTTGTGAGGAGTGTGTCATGAGGAGTGTGTTGTGAGGAGTGTGTTGTGAGGAGTGTGTTGTGAGGAGTGTGTGGTGAGGAGTGTGTTGTGAGGAGTGTGTTGTGAGGAGTGTGTCATGAGGAGTGTGTTGTGAGGAGTGTGTTATGAGGAGTGTGTTGTGAGGAGTGTGTTGTGAGGAGTGTGTTGTGAGGAGTGTGTTGTGAGGAGTGTGTGGTGAGGAGTGTGTTGTGAGGAGTGTGTTGTGAGGAGTGTGTTGTGAGGAGTGTGTCATGAGGAGTGTGTTGTGAGGAGTGTGTTGTGAGGAGTGTGTCATGAGGAGTGTGTTGTGAGGAGTGTGTTGTAAGGAGTGTGTTGTGAGGAGTGTGTTGTGAGGAGTGTGTTGTGAGGAGTGTGTTGTGAGGAGTGTGTTGTGAGGAGTGTGTTGTGAGGAGTGTGTTGTGAGGAGTGTGTTGTGAGGAGTATGTTGTAAGGAGTGTGTTGTGAGGAGTGTGTTGTTAGGAGTGTGTTGTGAGGAGTGTGTTGTGAGGAGTGTGTTGTAAGGAGTGTGTCGTGAGGAGTGTGTTGTGAGGAGTGTGTTGTTAGGAGTTTTTCATGAGGAATGTGTTGTGAGGAGTGTGTTGTTAGGAGTGTGTCATGAGGAGTATGTTGTAAGGAGTGTGTTGTGAGGAGTGTGTTGTGAGGAGTGTGTTATGAGGAGTGTGTTGTGAGGAGTGTGTTGTGAGGAGTGTGTCATGAGGAGTGTGTTGTGAGGAGTGTGTTGTGAGGAGTGTGTTGTGAGGAGTGTGTTGTGAGGAGTGTGTTGTGAGGAGTGTGTTGTTAGGAGTTTATTATGAGGAGTGTGTTGTGAGGAGTGTGTTGTGAGGAGTGTGTTGTGAGGAGTGTGTTGTGAGGAGTGTGTTGTGAGGAGTGTGTTGTAAGGAGTGTGTTGTGAGAAGTGTGTTGTGAGGAGTGTGTTGTGAGGAGTGTGTTGTGAGGAGTGTGTCGTGAGGAGTGTGTTGTGAGGAGTGTGTTGTGAGGAGTGTGTTGTTAGGAGTATGTTGTAAGGAGTGTGTTGTGAGGAGTGTGTCATGAGGAGTGTGTTGTGAGGAGTGTGTTGTGAGGAGTGTGTTGTGAGGAGTGTGTTGTGAGGAGTGTGTTGTGAGGAGTGTGTTGTGAGGAGTGTGTTGTGAGGAGTGTGTTGTGAGGAGTGTGTTGTGAGGAGTGTGTTGTGAGGAGTGTGTTGTGAGGAGTGTGTTGTGAGGAGTGTGTTGTGAGGAGTGTGTTGTGAGGAGTGTGTCATGAGGAGTGTGTCATGAGGAGTGTGTTGTGAGGAGTGTGTTGTGAGGAGTGTGTTGTGAGGAGTGTGTCATGAGGAGTGTGTCATGAGGAGTGTGTTGTGAGGAGTGTGTTGTGAGGAGTGTGTTGTGAGGAGTGTGTTGTGAGGAGTGTGTTGTGAGGAGTGTGTTGTGAGGAGTGTGTTGTAAGGAGTGTGTCGTGAGGAGTGTGTTGTGAGGAGTGTGTTGTTAGGAGTTTTTCATGAGGAATGTGTTGTGAGGAGTGTGTTGTTAGGAGTATGTTGTAAGGAGTGTGTTGTGAGGAGTGTGTTGTGAGGAGTGTGTTGTGAGGAGTGTGTCGTGAGGAGTGTGTTGTGAGGAGTGTGTTGTTAGGAGTATGTTGTAAGGAGTGTGTTGTGAGGAGTGTGTTGTGAGGAGTGTGTTGTGAGGAGTGTGTTGTGAGGAGTGTGTTGTGAGGAGTGTGTTGTGAGGAGTGTGTTGTGAGGAGTGTGTTGTGAGGAGTGTGTTGTTAGGAGTATGTTGTAAGGAGTGTGTTGTGAGGAGTGTGTCGTGAGGAGTGTGTTGTGAGGAGTGTGTTGTGAGGAGTGTGTTGTTAGGAGTATGTTGTAAGGAGTGTGTTGTGAGGAGTGTGTTGTGAGGAGTGTGTTGTGAGGAGTGTGTTGTGAGGAGTGTGTTGTGAGGAGTGTGTTGTGAGGAGTGTGTTGTGAGGAGTGTGTTGTGAGGAGTGTGTTGTGAGGAGTGTGTTGTGAGGAGTGTGTGGTGAGGAGTGTGTTGTGAGGAGTGTGTTGTGAGGAGTGTGTTGTGAGGAGTGTGTTGTGAGGAGTGTGTTGTGAGGAGTGTGTTGTGAGGAGTGTGTTGTGAGGAGTGTGTTATGAGGAGTGTGTTGTGAGGAGTGTGTTATGAGGAGTGTGTTGTAAGGAGTGTATTATAAGACGCAATATATATATACATATATATGCATATATTGCATACATAAAATTGATAGCATATTATCACATATTACCAAAACACAATTGCTACACAAAACATATTAATGGGATTACTCACTTGATATTGTTTCTGTAGTACTTGATATTGTCACCTTGTCTATGCCAACCAACTCGGTTTCTCTCAGCGTCCCTATCGCTGTACAACAAAGGCTTCATGCCGTAGTTGTAGAGACTATCCGGCTTTATGTGGTGTAGTTAGGGGTGGATGTAAACTAGGGGAGGATCTTTACTAGGGGAGGATCTTACTATGGGAGGAGCTTACTAGGGGAGAAGCTAGTATAAGGGAGGAGCTTACTAGGGGAGAAGCTAGTATAAGGGAGGAGCTTAACTAGGGATATAGTTAGACTAGGGGAGGAGCTAGACGGGGAAGAGCTAGACGGGGAAGAGCTAGACGGGGAAGAGCTAGACGGGGAAGAGCTAGACGGGGAAGAGCTAGACGGGGAAGAGCTATACTAGGGGAGCATCTAGACTAGAGGATCATATTTACAATGGGATTAGCTAGACCAAGGGAGGAATGCGGATGTAGAAGTATCACTGGTATGGTGAATGTTGGTGGTCTATAAACAGTAGATCTTATTGAAATAGTGAAGACGGGTAGCTATAGGAAGAGAGCCTAACTCACCTTGATGAGGTTGACGATTGTAAACCGGTAATTGGTGTTAGGCTGTGCGTTGGAGATTCGGAAGTAAAACCATTGCATGTGTTTTGTGGTATAGAGATCTCTTCGTAACCACAGTTCGTAGGATTTATCCCCACTGCAAAAAGGAATGCTAGGTTTTCGTATGCCATACACGGAAACTGATTTTCTTTATTATCGATGGAAATAAATACACATTAGTTTCCATTATCTTACGTATGGGAGATACTGCTTTACAATGTTATTTTCACTAATAAGGTATTCGATACCCATGTTGGGGATTACAAAAACTGTAAATAAGGGATTTTTAATATTAAAAATATGTAGAAATAATTTGTATTCTGTATATTGTATATAACAATTACATCACTATGTTTACTCGAACATATTACATTAGCTTTTCCTATTCCATTACCCTATTCAATTATCCCCACTTCAATACCCACATTTCATATCCCCATTCCATTACTCCATTACCCTATTCAATTATCCTACTTCATTACCACATTCCATTACCCTATTTTATTACCCCCATTTTATTATCCCCACTACAATACTCCATTTCATACCCCCATTCGATTTCTACCACTTAATACCCCATTCCATTATTTCCACTATATTACCCCCATTTCATATCTCCATTCCATTATCCCATTATATTACCCCATTTCATTATCACATTCAATTACTCTGTTCCATTACTCCATTTCTTTATCCCCACCAAATTACTCCTATTCTATTGCCCCTATTTCATACTCCCATTTCATAGCCCCATTCCATTACCCCATTTCATTATTCCCACTACGATACCCACTTTCATACCCACATTATATTGCTCCCATTTAATACCCCATTACATTATTCCCACTACATTACCCCAATTCCATTACCCCATTCTATTACCATATTCCATTACCCCACTACAGTACTCCCATTCCATTACCAGCATTCAATTTTGTCCAATATATACTGCCACATTGATAATCCCATTCTGATATTTTATCCCAATAGCCCATCTCTTGTCTTATACCCCATCCCTCGGCCATGCCCTACATCTCATGACTTACCATATACATATACTCCATTCCTTACTATATACCCCAGCACTTCCCTTGCCCAATACTCTATACACCATACTGATAATATAATAACTTTATTATTCACCCATTATTATACCCTCATAAAGAAATACTTCCTAAATAACCAAACCCCTCATCTAGATATCACATCCCTTGTCCTATACATATACCCCATTCATTGCCCTATACTTATACCCTGTATTTTACCCAATAACTAAACCCAAACCATTACCTACGCCCCATATATTATTCTATACCTATACCCCATTCCTTGCCCTGGCTATATAGCCCTCCCTAAATCCTATATATACCCCTTCCCTGTCCCTATATATATATATATATATATATATATATATATCCTATCCCTTGTCATATAGCTACATCCCATTCCTTGCACTATACCTTATACCCCATCCATTGCCGTATATTTCCTACATTATCTTATACCCCCATCCCTTGTCCAATACCAAACCCATTTCCGAATACCACATTCATTGCCCTATACCTATATCCCATCCATTGCCCTATAACTCTATCCTGTCCCTTGCCCTATACATATATCTCATCCCTTGCCCTATACTGCTATCCTATATATTACCCTATACCTATAAAATATCCCTTACCCTATGCCTATATCCCATACCTTGCCCTCTACAAACACTTGTACTGCTCTGCCTAGATTGCCGCTCTCGAATCTAGACTCGAATATCAACGTGGTATCAACTTCTTTGCCGGGGTTAAGGGTCATATCGAGGTTAGCTTGAACGCAGCTGCCTTTACTGCCACCAATACTCGATCTCATGAACTAAATGAATCACCGGAAATCAGATGTAAGCGAACACATCGTTACATTTTAATGAACGAGGGTTAAGAGTGGTTTCCGCCTAGAGTTTTTTTAATTTTAATGAGTGCATTTACTTTAAAAATAGTTTGTTTTCAATTTACACTCGACTTATTATCAACACTGACATTATCCTATTATAGCTAAATAGTATGACGTAACAATATTACACCTATTGTGACATAACTGCAATTATACTAAAAATACTGTGAAGTCAACATATTTATCCTAAAACTACTTTGACGTCACCATAGTTAACCTACAGTTACTGTGACGTCACAAGCTTTATCCTAAAACTACTATGACGTCACTACTGACTGACTAACGAAATTTCCGATGTTGGGTTCATATTCATAAACAATTCGATAGTTACCTTCATGTGATCTTGCCATGGGTGTAGGCTCCTGTCCAGCTGAGGTGTAGAGGAGATATAGGAGAAGTCGTGGGGGAGGTATAGGGAATATGTAGGGGAGGTGTAGGTGTAGGTGTAGGTATTGGTTTAGGTGTAGGTGTAGGTGTAGGTGTAGGTGTAGGTATTGGTGTAGGTGTAGGTGTAGGTGTAGGCATATGTCCAGGTGTAAATGTAGATGTAGGTGTAGGTGTAGATTTAATTGTAGGTGTAGGGTAGGTGTAGGGTATGTGTATGGGAGGTGCAAGGTAGGTGTTTGGAATGTGTGGGGAGGTGCATGGGAGGTGTAAGGTAGGTGCATGGAAGGTGTGGGAAGGTGAAGGGGAGATGTAGGGGAGGTGTAGGGGAGGTGTAGGGCAGATGTAGGGGAGTTGTAGGGGAGGTGTAGGGGAGGTATAGAGGAGGTGTAGGGGAGGTGTAGGGGAGGTGTAGGGGAGGTGTAGGGGAGGTAAAGGGTAGGTGTAGGGTAGGTGTCGGGTATATGTAGGGTAGGTGTAGAGGAGGTGTAGGGGAAGTGTAGGGAATATGTAGGTTAGGTGTAGGTTAGGTGTATGGGTGATGTATGGAGTGTAGGGGGGTGTAAGGGGGCGTAGGGGAGGCATATGTGAGGTGTAGGAGAAGTTGTGAGGAGGTATAGGAAATATGTAGGTAGGTATATGGTAGGTGTATGGTAGGTGTAGGGGAGGTGTAGGGGAGGCGTAGGGGAGGTATATGGGAGGTGTAGGTGAGGTGTAGAGTATGTGTAGCCTAGGTGTATGGGAGGTGTAGGGTAGGTGTATGGAAGGTATCGGGAGGTGTAGGGGAGATGTTGGGGAGGTTTAGGGTAGGTATAGGGGAGGTGTAGGGTAGGTGTATGGGAGGTGTATGGTTTGGGTATGGAAGGTGTGGGGAGGTTAATGGGGGGTATAGGGGAGGTGTTGGGGACGTGTAAGGGAGGTGTAGGGGAGGTGTAGGGGAGGTGTAGGGGAGGTGTAGGGGAGGTGTAGGGGAGGTAAAGGGTAGGTAAAGGGTAGGTGTAAGGGAGGTGTAGGCGAGGTATAGGGGAGGTGTAGGGGAGGTAAAGGGGAGGTATAGGGGAGGTGTAGGGGAGGTATCAGTATAGGCATAGGCATAGGTGTAGGTGTAGGTGTAGGTGTAGGTATAGGGAGGTATATGGGGGTTTAGGTATAGGGGTGTATAGGGGGTTGTAGAGGAAGAGTAGGAGAGGTGTAGGTATAAGTTTAGGTGTAGGGAGGTATAGGGGAAGGGTAGGCGAGGTATAGGTGTAGGAAGTGTAGGGGGTGCAGGGAAGGTATATGGGAGGTATATGTGTAGGGGATATAGGAGGTATAGGGGAGGTATAGATGTAGGTGCAGGGGAGGTTTAAGGAGGTGTAGGGTAGGTGTAGGGGATGTGTAGGGGATGTGTAGGGGAGGTGAAGGGAGGTGTAGGGCAGGTGTAGGGTAGGCATAGGGCAGGTGTAGGGGAGGTCTAGGGAAGGTATGGGGGAGGTTTAATGAGGTGTATGGGATTTATAGTTGTAAGTGTAGGTGTATGGGAGGTATAAGAGAGGTGTAGGGGAGGTGTAAGGGGATTTGCGGGGGGAGGTGAATATATATATATATATTATTTGTTTGATAAACAATAGACTAAATGCAATTCAGCAATCCAAGTGTAAATTTGTATACTTGTATTATTACTAATTGTATTTATAAAAAGATATACATTAATATTGAAAAGACGTAGAATTTATTTATATCTATTGGTATGCTATTGACTCCACTCTATATTCGGACTGTATTGATCTAACTTGGTTTGTAGAAGGGCTCGGGATGGGGAGGTTCATAGTCTATATGTCTGACTCTTTCCGTTACCACTTGTACATCTGAAGGCCTGTGAGGGTTAGTGAGGTAGAGCAGGTAATAATAGGATGAGGCTATATTGTTGTGAGTTGCAGTAAGGCTATAAGAGGTGAGCGAAGATAAGAGAGGGGAAAGTAAGTCATGTTTAGTTATTTGCTTGGGTTCGGGGAGGATAGTAAGAGTGTGTAGTAAGATTTAGAGAAGGTATGGTTAGGGTGGTTAGATGTAGTACATAAAAGGTTTAGCGAAGGTCGGAGTGACTAGGATAGGGGAAGTGAGGTCATTAAAGCGAAGTGTTATGGTAACGGGTGTTAGTGGTAATTAGTGGATATTGGTGGATAGATTGTTTACACTGTATATTATAAAAGAAGAAGATTTAGAGAACAATTAAGTTAGGGTTACGGAATTATGGAAGTATTAGGATATATATGAGTTGGGAGCTGGTAGAGTTAAATAATAGTTACTTTATGGTTACAGAGTGGATATATTGTGCAATGCGCATGGAAGGTGAGAGGTGGGAGATTAAGAGGAGACTTGGGAATCTATAGTGAGTACTATAGGACATGAAGGAATGTCTAGTAAATGATTATGAAATATATGTAGATTTGATTAGAGTAGGTTAGAGTAGGTTATCTACGTAATATGTAGGAAGGGGTGAAGAGATAGAGGATGCCTATATGGTAATAGAGGTCAGGGAAAAAGTTGTCAATAGGTGGGCAATATTGCTTAATCATTATTGTAACCCGAGGTGTTGTTATCTGTGTGATAACAACATTGATTAGTTATATCTTAATTATGATTTTAAATCATGATACTCATAAAAACACAAATTGACCATCTCATAAAACCCACATACCACACCTACTCTCCATGCACTCATTAATGCCATCGCCATGGCGCTTACCATCTAGCGATCTGATGCGGTCCGAAGTCATTAGAGCTAAGTCCGTAGAGTTGCCTGGGTTCCCGAAGTCTCGGTACCATCCTCCCCGACTGGCAGCTATAGACCAGTTGAGTAGTACGTAGAAGCTCCTCCTGGGTTTTCAGGTCTGAGGATGGAGACCGGTGAATATCGCACTCTCACTAATGCGCACTCTCACTCACTCCAACACCTACACACGTGTGTAAGCATATTCGTTATTCACGAAACATACAGCACACTATCTCACCCCCGTATACAATAACTCACACGCCTGCATAATAACTCACACACCTTCACAATAATCCACATAACATCTAACACACCGGCACAATATCTAACACACCCGCACAATATCTCACACACCCGCACAATATTTCACATACCAACACAATAACTCACAAACCGGAGCAATAACTTACACCCATACAATAACTCACAAACAGGAGCAATAACCTACACCTACAAAATAAATCACAAATCTGCCTAATAACTCACACACTAACCCAATAACTCACAAACCGGAGAAATAACTTACACACACACAATAACTCTTACACTAACACAATAACTCAAACACTAACGCAATAACTCACACAATAACTCTCAAACCGGAGCAATAACTTACACCCATACAATAACTCACATGCCCGCCCAATAACTAACAAACTTGTATAACAACTCACATACTAACCCAATAACTCACAAACTGGAGCAATAATTTACACCTACAAAATAACTCACAAATCTGCTCAATAACTCACACACTAACCCAATAACTCACAAACCGGAGAAATAACTTACACACACACACAATATCTCACATACTAACACAATAACTCACAAACCGGAATAATAACTTACAACTATAAAATAACTCACAAACCTGCCCAACAACTCACATACTAACCCAATAACTCACAAACCGGAGAGATAACTTACACACACAATAACTCACACACTAATACAATAACTCACAAACCAGAGCAATAACTTACACCTACAAAATAACTCACAAACCTGCCCAATAACTCACACACTAACCCAATATCTCACAAACTGGAGCAATAACTTACACCCATATAATAACTTACATACCCGCCCAATAACTTACACACTAACCCAATAACTCACACTAACCCAATAACTTACACCCATACAATAACTCACACACTAACACAATAACTCACAAACCGGAGAAATAACTTACACCAGCCCAATAACTCACACACTACCACAATAACTCACATATTAACACAATAACTTACACACTAACCCAATAACTCATAAACCGGAGCAATAACTTATGCCTAAAAAATAACTCACAAATCTGCTCAATAACGCACAAACTAACCCAATAACTCACACTAACCCAATAACTTACACCTATACAATAACTCACACACTAACACAATAACTCACAAACCGGAGAAATAACTTACACCAGCCCAATAACTCACACACTACCACAATAACTCACATACTAACACAATAACTTACACACTAACACAATAACTCATAAACCGGAGCAATAACTTATGCCTACAAAATAACTCACAAATCTGCTCAATAACTCACAAACTAACCCAATAACTCACACTAACCCAATAACTTACACCCATATAATAACTCACACACTAACACAATAACTCACAAACCGGAGAAATAACTTACACCCACACAATATCTCACATACCCGCCCAATAACTCACATACTAACACAATAACTTACACACTAACCCAATAACTCACAAACCGGAGCAATAACTTACACCCAAACAATAACTCACAAATTTTACAACTCACATATCCATAAAATAACTCATACACACACACACACACACACACACACACACACACACACACATAATAACTCGCTAAATTGTACAATAACTTCCATACCCGCACAATAAAACACACACCCTCACAATAAATTACACAAACGTAAAATAATATATATATATATATATATATATTAAGTGTTCTTGCAAATATATATCGAATATTTTATGGAAAATGTCTTCATTGGTTATCCACAATGGTTACTATAGTAACGTGTATTTTACATTTAACAATTAATACTTTATTCATCATGAGATATCAAAGGCATGAAAATCACTATTAGTATTGCCGTATAAGACGAATATATATATATATATATATATATATATATATATATATATATATATATATATATATATATATATATATATATATTCATACATTCAACATACAGATTTAATAATACATATATACAAATGTATGTGATTTAATTTACTCTAGTGATTTGCCATGAAGTCAATAATTGGAAATAGCAAAACAAACATTATTGAATATAACTATTGCATAATCGATACTTTACGTGGGCGACACTCGGCAAACTGTACACCGCGTTTATTACGCAATCGTTTACGTAATATATCTACATTTCGTGTTCGTTGCGTCATATAGTTTTAATGTGCTCATTACGTGTTTTCTGCACTAATAATGATGATACATAGAACATACTGTTCACTCACTATATCATATTGACAGTATAACCCCATAACATTGTTATATATAGATATTTAATATGTTGCGATTGTTATATTTTTAAAATCGTTTTTCTATTATATTTCAGTTGTGGTTATTCCTAATCAAGGTAATGCTATAACTTTCATGAGATCTAATAACATACGAGTAATATTGAATTTATTTCCTTAAAAAAACAAATACTTATATATATACTTATATTATATTTGTATAATTTGATAAATGCAGATATGTTGATAGATGAATCCGGGACTATTTCGTTTTACATTCGACTCTCGTTAAACCTGTGTCATCTTGTATGACGTCACCAGGCTGTGCGTCATCACGCCTTCGTGATGTTTCGTTATATCGTTTCTCGGCATCTTTATTTTCCTCAGATGGTGCGCAGGATTTTTTGTTAGCGCACAATTGATGACTTTTGCAAGCGGTGGCAGGGCGCGACGGCTTCGTCTGAATCCTGGTAGGTACCTGGGCGGTGCCTGGGCGGGGTATCTGCGCGGCAGCCTGACGAGGCGCTGGGTCCGTAAGCGTTTTCATTGCTGTGGTGGGCGAACCAAACCGGATATGGCGAAGCCGGTTTCGCCAGTACGCTCGGCCTACATGGACTACCACGACCATCATGCCAGACTACGCGTGGCGTGTGTGCAAACGTAAACGCACGCCACCCCTTCATCGATTCGATACTGGCACAAATCCTGGTTTAGAGAACGCGTATCGGACACACGATGTGAAACGATGCAACCACTGAATTGGAAGAGGGTGTTCAGTCAGCATCTAGGTGCGTACTGTTGCAGGGCACGCGTACGTATGTAGGCAGTACTGTTTAGGAGCTACAGCGTAGGTCCTACTGTGTGTAATGTACAGCGTAGGTCCAACTGTTTAGGAGCTACAGCGTAGGTCCTATTGTTTAGGAGCTACAGCGTAACCCCTATAGTGGCTTACGCTGTAGCTCCTAAACAGAAGGACCTACGCTGTAGCTCCTAAACAGTAGGGCCTACGCTGTAGCTCCTAAACAGTAGGGCCTACGCTGTAGCTCCTAAAAAGTAGGGCCTACGCTGTACATTACAACCAGTATACTGTTTAGGAGCTACAGCGTAGGCATTACTGTTTAGGAGCTACAGCGTAGGCATTA
>OZ038316.1:30675022-30760441 GCA_964035775.1 Osedax frankpressi
TATATATATATCACTGCTCCATATTAAATATTGAATACTCACAGATACAAAAATATATTCCATACTGAATATCGTTAATATATAATCTACGATCGTCATAAGAGAAATTTGAATTTCCGATGTGAATTTTTCAATTAGTCCGAATTATGACTGGAGGAGGATAGAAACCTGCGCTCTGGAATAGCGGCGTTGAGGCCAGGGCGTGCGTTAGTCGGGCGTAGTCGCGATCCGACCACTGACCACGCCTCCTTTTGCCGTCATCGGCAACGGTAATGACGTCATCGTCGCAGCAGATGCCGCTCCTCGGCCTTACGCCCACGACGTTCGGCCAACCCGTGATGTTGGCGAGCAGTTCGCAGAAGCGACGGTTCAACGTCGTGTTGCTCAATGTCACCGTATCCATGGTAATATAATCGGGAGGGGTAAGAGATGTACCTGTAGCGTAAATGGGCGGGGCGAGCAGACGTTTGCCCGAGTAGCTCCACACCCAATATTCTCAGTCGTTTCCAATGCTTCTTTTTTTTGTTAGGTTAACATATCTAGCATAACTTTTTAACCACAATTAATATTGTCTGTCTTGGCGGTATTCTTAATAGGTTAGTTTTCTCGGCGGTATAGTGGTGTTTCCGGTAGGTCTGGTATATTTGGCACACCTGAGGCTCTTGTGAAGCTACGTGTAGGACGTTTTGACTAATAACTTGTTAACTAATTATGGCGGACTATATATTAATATCAATGTCAGTTACATGGTTAATGGTTAAAGATATATTTAATGTATTGTAGGTAAGTTGATATGTCCAACGTTATATAATTAGCTGATAATAATCCATCGCAAATGTTATTTCAAGATTGACTTTTTATATAGTTTCTAGAGTATTTCCGGTGTGTTGGGGTGCTGTGGAGTAGAGTTCGCTGAGATAGGATTCTAAACGACGCGATTCGATGTTGAACGGATATTGTACGTTACTAGACTGCTAACGCCAATACCTCTAGTAGCAGTAGTTGATGATCCAGTTAGTTCATAGGAGCTATGAAAATGTTTTCGCGGAAAAACACGACAACAACTATAAGAACCTAACTAACTAACTGATACAGCTAGCTCTCACTCCTTCTCTCTCTCTCTCTCTCTCTCTCTCTCTCTCTCTCTCTCTCTCTCTCTCTCTCTCTCTCTCTCTCTCTCTCTCTCTCTCTCTCTCTCTCTCTCTCCCCCTTCTCTCTCTATTGCTCTCCCCCTCTCTTTCCACCTCTCTCATTCATAATCGTATGTGCTATCGTGTTATAAGTGTAGAATTCGGAATATGAAGTAGGCGTGTCTAAGTGTTCGATACAATACTGCCTATTGTAGGCACTGCGGATTAGGTGTAGACTTAATTAACGTACGCTACGCCTCATTGTTGTGGTGTTATTGTTTCAACCGAATTGTTGTTCTATTGTCGATGCGATATAGGCATGCGTAGGCGTGCCTGTGTTAATGTATGACCTATATGCATGTGTATACATTTATATATATATATATATGTATGTATGTAGATATGTATAGTAGTTGTAAGTATATGTTAGTATGTAGTTAGTCGTCAGTAGGGTTATTTCTGTATTCACACGCGTTAGTTGTTGTAGCTATATGAGCATGTTTGATTGTATCACGTTGTTTATATTATCGGGGAGACTATATTTGCAATACCAACGCAATACTACACCGCAATGGCACACCGTACATACTATCCTAGTAAAAGCAGATTGTATAGCTCATAAAGTCGATATAAAAACGCGGCTAACCAGTGGCAAACATCGACTACAATTCATGTTACTCTTTTCTATGGGCAGTTTACGATATTATATTCCTTTGAGAGGTTATTCAATCAGTGCTAGCTAAAGTGTTATGGCAAGTAGACAAATATAACTTATCGGGAATTTGATTACAGTGATGTGTAACCCTGAAGTATAAGTATATGTTTCGCATATATAATGGCGTTAGTCAGTTATAACATATATAACTTATATTTGTAATGTTTATTCTGAAGTCAATATGCATATATATATATATATATATATATATATATATATATATATATATATATTCTATTGTATATGTCTTTCACCTCGATATCGCTCTAATTGATTTTAATAATAAATATTCTATATATAGCGTTATTATGCTATTATAACTAGTAGAATATATTACTATAGTCAGAATTATACGATGAATTATTGAATGATCTATTTTAATTTATTCTAATTTGAAGAAGGAATTATTTTATACTTTTAATTATTTTATTAACTATTAATATAAAAAAATTAATATAAAACTTCGTGTATGTTTTGATTCGAGGACACATTATTCTTGATAAGCTAATACTAGAGTATTATTTCAATACATAAGCATATATGTTAGTATTGTATTATAAAATAATATACAATGTATGAATTGTTTACCATATAAATTTATATTAGTGTGAATTTAAATCTAAATTTTTTTTCATTTCAGTAGATTGAGTTTTATTCAAAATGATATATTTATAAATTTAATACAGTTTTAAAAAGGTAGTCTAAAAAATGTAGCCAATATTATTACTAATATATGTATATACATAATCTATAGGTATATAATACAAATATAAGTGAAGTAAAAAATAAAGAAATTTGTTTTATCACGAACTTACAAAATTAGTTTTAAGAATTGTACATGTACTGAATTAGATTAGTTCAAGTTTGTTTGAACTATAGTTGCACCATATATAATTAGTTATTATAAATATAGTAAATAAATTTGAATATAATTCATTCAATATTTTATTTTTGTAAGTAATAATCGGATCGATATTACAATTTTGAAAATATTACTTCAGTTTAAAATATCAATACAGTAAAATACATTTATTTATTTAGTTTTAAAACTTAAATTTATTAATGGTTTTTTCGTATTTTAAAAATCTAAAGTTAACTAATAATTATGGTAGGTTAATATTAAGTATAATTAACTAAATATACTAAGTTAACAAATCTGTTAATATGTATTTAACTAATTGAGTATATCTAAAAGTTTATATTTATTTCAAATAATTTAATTGGATATTGTCTACAGATAAACTATAGTTGATATTCAATCTATTTATTTCCATTCTACAATCCTCATTTTGATTATTATTATTATTCTATACTCACCAAGCCTATATATATATATATATATATATATCGAGTTTCACCATATACTAATTATTTATAAATATTAGCTAACTATAATACCTTATACATTTGTTAACAAACGATTTTATATTTTCTAATTGCTTTAATTCAGAAATTGTATATTTAAAGAATAATGTGTTATCGTAGAGTTATATAATAAGTAGCTACATATGTTTAATATTAGCAATGGTTTTTATTTATAAAATAAAAATTTTTATTGTGCTTTCAAAAATAATGATAACTCATTTTACATTAGATAAGTTCATATTTAATATAATGGAAGGTATACTGTTAAAAAAAGGTTTTCTAAGGTATATAAAAAAGTGTTTTCTAGAGTGTTCTGCATTAGAACCCTTTTGAGGGTTTGGATGATTGAAACTAGAAAACACTTTTGAGGGTTTTCTGGATTTCTAAATAAATGATTTTCTAGATATCTGTAAAATGGTTTTCTAGATATTTTTAAAATGGGTTTTCTAGATATTTTAAAAAATGGTTTTCCAAATATTTTAAAAATAGGGTGTTCTAGTTACTTATAAAAGGGGTTTCTAGGTTTAAAACATAAGGGTATTCTAGATCATAATAAAAGGATTTTATAAATTTAAAATAAGATGGATTTCTAAATAATTTAAAAAGGGTTTTCTATATACTAATTTTCATATGATTATTATAAAAAATATAATATATATATATATTTATTAATATTTATTTAGAAGAAAACTAAAAACATGATTTAAATACATAATTATAATTAACATTATAATATATAATACAAATATATAATTATAAGTATTATAATAAATGTAGATAATACATAATTATGATACAATATATATATATATATATATATATATATATATATATATATATATATATAACAATATAAATGGGATATTTACAATGTAAGTTTTTTAATTGTTTTCATTTTCGGACATATACATAAATTAAATATATAAAATAATTTGTTTTAAATGGTATATGTACTCGCTATATTGCATTTCTTCAATCATGATTGTATATCCAGCATTGCAATTAATTTTTACTATTGTAGGATATGAAGATTCTATATTCTGAAATAATGTTAAATACATTTGAATTAAAAAATATTTATAATAATCTAAATATAAAAATGAACCTTTGCATTTTGTAAATGAATAATGATTCATTATTCAATATTGACAATGAGTAAACTGTAATGTTGCATCTGTACAAATATTGATACGTAATAAGTGTATTTATTATACATAATCCATGTCATAGAATATTAAAAATTCATTTTTCTGGGATACACACTAACTCCCCATTTTGTTATCATCCAATGCCTAAAAATATACAACAATGTACAACAATACGATATATAAAAGTTAATATTCTTATTAAAGTTAATATCAAATAAAAGAATATGTTATATTTTTTTAAATACACCAAATCTGTGTAATTTTGTATTCTGCATAAGGATTGTATATATCCCTATATGAAAATTATAATTTCAATATTAAATTGATAGATTACTGTTAATTAAACACATGTTTAATATGTATTATGAATATTTGCTAAAGAACTAACTTCAAAATACAAATATTTAATGTTTATTACAATAACATCTGATGTTTCATAATATCATTATATTTAGAAATTCATTCAGTTATTGGAGTGATCACTACTATATGAAATATGAAACATATTACAAAATATTATAAACATGTTATAGAATTACCAACATCATTATTAAATCTTTATCTTTTTTGTCTTTCTACACATGTACGTAATTCGAAATTATTAGATTGATTTCTCTTACTTCCACTTTTTTATGATAATTAATAGCAAACAATCTAGCAAAGCTTTTACACTAGAAATAATATCTGGACATCTGAAAAAGTAGTACAATTATAGTACAAGTTCATATAATATATATATTATATTTTATCAAATATAGATAAATCATTAATATAAATATAATATATATCATATATCAAATAAAATTAGTAACACATAATTTAAGTGATCATTATTGCATTTGAACACATTTTTCCTCTGCATTCTCTGCAATCACTATAAATGATACAAAATAATTATAATGTATAAATATATGTTTGGTAATATTAAAACTTTATATATTAAATATAACATATAAGATAGGTGTACCATTTAAAAATATTAAAAAATTATTTATTTTGAAAATGTATAATTTTGTTTTGATATTTTGATTCAATAATTGTAATTAAACTTACTTTCCATTTGTTAAATTTATTTCAGAACTATACAGATTTGAAGATGCTGAAGAACTGTATGACCATATAAAACCTAAAAAATACCATATATAGGTATAATATAGAAACAAAATATGTAATGAACACGAGTATTAAAATGGATTAAAATATAATTCCTATCGGAAAATATTTATAAATATAGGAAAAATAAAAATATATATTATATAACATAAATCCTGAATATTCAATATTTTATTATTAAACTAGTATGATATAACATACTACATATACACCTTATTTTTTATATATAGCATAATTGACAAATGGGATATTTTTTATACTAACCACTATAGTTATTAATTCTAACTTTAAGAATTACTTTTGTTTCTATAAAAACCTTAAATATTAAAAAAATGTTTGGCATTTTAAAAATTGAGATAACATATTTGGACTAATGATACAAATTTACGGATATTATAGACCAATTTATGTTATATAATAAATATATGTATTATATAAATATAGAAAGTATTTCACATTTATTTAATATAGTAATTATAATACAACTATTACAAATATACTTATAAATACATTTTATTGGTAGAAAAACAATATTTCATTTTTTGATAACATATATTTTATAATAATAAAATATATAGAGTATTTCAGGATTATATTACTAGCCAACTGTATGAAAATAATTCGTATATATATATATATATATAGTAATGTAAAATAGTATTTCAATAATGAATGAGTTGGAAAAAAACCCTTTTTATAATGTTTATTATTTTAAAAGGATTTTTCAGCTAAACGTAACTCAAGAAAACCCTTTACAACTGTTAGAGGGTTTTAAAGTCGATTAAAACCCTGGAAAACTTTTTGAAAATTGAAAGGGTTTTCTAGCTAAAATCGACTCATAGAAAACCATTTTTTCTAGCAGTGTAGAATCGATTGCCAATAAATCGCAATGTATATTTCGATTCTATTCACAAAAATATGTCATATCATAGCAATATTCTGTATCTTGTGATTTACGATTATTCGGTTTACAATTCTATCACAGTATACGAATCATCAACCCAAACATATTCACTCCCCCAGTAAACATTCCAGTTAATTTTATTTTTTGCATTGCATAATTTCATTTATATTATTTTTTATTTTTGTGGACACATCAAAAGATTTTACAAGACTATTAATTAATATATTACACAGTAAACTGGGTATCTAACTAACAAATATATTATTAAAGTGTATTTAGGAATATATCCCAAATTTATGAATGAACCTAACTCGTACTATAACAAATACTAATAAAGGTGTAGAGTACTCTTTATAAGTTAAAATATTAATATTTATAACATGATTATATATAAAAAAATATAAATTTCTATGAAGTAATTTCAAAAAAGATATATGCATAACTATAATTATAATATAATCAAAATCCATTTACCTTTTAGGAAAAATATATGTATTAATTTAAATGTTATATATAAGGTTCTCTGGTCAAGCGGGTGTCATCCGGGTGGTATTGAAAAACAATTAAAAATGCATTTAATTGAAATTGAATATTTTACATCATCAATGTAGGAATGATAATATTATAAAAATATATATAGGTATAAAAAGATATTTCAATTTAAAAGTTACAATATAAAATAATAAATAATGTTTGATCAACTAAATAAAGCATAATATAAATATAAAGTATATGCAATATCTGGTACTATAAACAGATTAGTAGAATACAAAAAAAAAGTATGTCAATTATGTAAAATGATAAAATAAAATTTAAGTATTAATCTTTTAAGAAATGAACAACTATCGGACAGCTTCTTTCAAACAAATCGAAACACTTTATGGTTTTTATCTTCGAAAATAAATAATATAAATTAGAAATATGCAGTATTTCCTTTAGCCTATTATTTGTACTGAGAATAAAAATCCAAGATAATAATCGACGGCATAATCTATCTACTTAAGGGTTAATATTAATGTTAATGTTCTATGCAATTCTCCCGACGAAAGCATATTCAATATTTTGAATATTATAAAATGGAACAGCCGCTTATTTTTAAGGTAATAACACATTGTATAACTTTTCTTTCTAGTATATTAGACATGACATACTGAATAGCATTATACATCTTCTTAATCTGAATAAGCATACTTTCATAAGTGTTGATTAAATGCCGTATAGTTGTTTATCAGAATGGCTTCGTCTACGGTAATTGAGATTATCAGAAATCTTTTGTTGGTATACACATCATCTTACATTTAATTATTTTAAATCTGTAGGGAAAGTTTGATTTACATATATTTTATAGGGAAATAACTTTTTGATGCTGAACTGTCCAATTCTTCTTGCTACTATTCCCCTATATGAAAATTAAGCTTATTTGACCATCGTTTTCAAATTTCATTTCATTGTCTCATAGGTGTCATTGCTTTATTTCATATATATGTAGTACTTATTCATACTTATAAATATAATTATATATACATATAAGTACGTATACCAAGATCTTCCTGAGGATTTGTCTATACATTAATGAACTTCTTATATCACATATTTATCAGAGTATCAGGTTTCTGTGTTATTTATGATTACATAAGATTACTTAAATCGTATAGATCTTAAAAAGTTATAATAAAATGTACATATATATTTACGATAATAGTATATAGTTTATATAATTTAGTATTATAAACCCAAGATAAAAATAATAGTTTTTAAAAAATAAAGTATATACTTATGAAATAATAAATGTACTAATAGATTAAACTAGCTTGATTTAGTTATCTTTAGTTATATCCTTTAAACCCTCATAAATATAAATAGGTTAAATGTATTCTGAGATTCTGCGTGTATATCAAAATAAGAAACGAAATCTCTAAATCAAATACTCTGATTTATTTTAAATTGCTAAACAAATAAATTAAAAAATAAAAGATATTATATATTTTAAATTCTTGATTAATCCAATTAAATTAAATATAATATATAATATATACTTACATATATATATATATATATATATATATATATATATATATATATATATATATAATTATATAAATACTTTCTTGAACCCAACTACCAAATTCTTAATAAAATATGCATTTTATATGTCATCTTACATGTATTATTTTGATATTTTTTGTGGTACCGACATTAACCTATTACTTTATTTTATAGTATCTTTTTTAATATGTCTGACCTTCCTACTACCTTGCAAATATAATAGAATATATCACTTGCCAACAATTGATCTCCAATTGGATATTTATGAATACATAAATTGTATTAATAATATTACTTAGTAGTAATTACTATAAATATAAACAATTGATAACAGTTTAGATAGTTACTAGAAGATCTTAGTTTCCAATTCTAAACAATTCTAGATCGGATAGCAAGAAAGATGGTGGCGTAGTATTTCTTATTAAATATTATATTCAAGTCATGACCAAACTATAATATTACCTCCCAAAACGCTGATACATTCTTCACCTACTTTACAATATGTATGACCCATTTATACCATTTATACTAAAACTACTTACCGATCACCATACCGTTAACTAATGTTTAAAAAAGTATATTCGCATCAACCAAAATGAATACTGAGAAATTACAAATGTATTAACTAAATATATTAATATATTTATAAATATTTTATTTACGATGATTTTAAACATTACTTACTACTACCAAATGAATTTGTGCAATAACATTAAACTAAGACGATACTTAATTAACTCTAGTGAATAACAAAACATATAAACCTAATTAAATTAACAAGATTCCAGGGAAACATATATATATATATATATATATATATATATATATATATATATATATATAAGTATACTTAAAACAACCAACATGGTAAAACATAATAAAAACTGAATTAATATCTACTGACTAATATGCAACCCATATTACTATGAAATCTCTTCAAGATAATAAATAAACTTCTGTTAATGAAAACAATTACTCCATTAGTATTACTAACTTACGATAATAACTTATCTGGCCAACTACTTCAAAATATAGTTTATATACATATATATATATATATATATATATATATATATATATATATATATCATAGTACAAGTTATTTACAGTAAAAAAGAAATCCCGGGTTTTTTGATTATAAGTATCAAAGTTCAATATAGGTCAAAGTTTAAGTAGTTGTCCGTAGGTTATGTCTATCCTATGTATAACCACTTAATCTTCAATATATACTTATCTTAAATACTTATACTAAACCACGTCATACTTCAGAAACCATTCACCTTATAACTCCAACCATATCGATCAATGCTGTCATCACAAATGTTTCGGATTGATTGTTATATTAAAATAGAACCACTTACCGACAATTTAGAAATCACCTAAACTTACTCTACAATGTTAAAAATATAAACTTGGTTAATTAAACTTGCCTAGAATTTATTATTTTGTTAATATTTCTATTAGAATATCGACATTAACTTATTATTTAATTAAATCAATATTATTATTAAGATACACTTTTTTATTTCCCTCACATATATATATTTTCCTATAATAGTACATCTCCGAATAATTTATATTAAATGTGATATTTTCGAATAAATCAATGTACTACACAAATACACACATGCAAAATTGATTATTCATATAATTATGTTTGAATAAATTATATTTTGATCTATAGGTTTTACAAAATAATAATGCTTCATATTATCGTGTTGATATACCATATACTCATCAATGAAACTATTACAATATATATAAAACATACATCGTTCTTTTTAGATTATACAATTGAAATTTGTATACTAACATAATATTAGTAATAATATATTTAATAAATTTTAAAATTAATACAGACGATAAGTAATACTTTAATCTAATTTGAAAGTTATCACACGTGATATGCAATTAATATGAAGACTTATTAAATTAATATATATAGATTAATAATATATATAGTATTAATAAGTAATATATAGTAAATTAATGTATGGAAGATATTTTTTAAATATGTGTTAATTAATAATGTGTTAATTAATAATTATATTAATAAATATTCAAAATACGATATTGTAAATAAATGTATCAAATTAAATTAATATTAAATCTAATAATATATTATAAATGTATTATTATGATTAAACAATAATTTTTCGATGTCGATATATTCATTATTATAGTAGAATTAATAGTTTAATAACTATAGTTATGCATACTGCTGTATAAATCGAACACTTTAAGGTGTATGTAAATAAGAAATAATTAAGTTATATATTTAGAATGTTTATAATTTATATCTAGGAATATTAATATTCCTACAATAGTAACGATACTAATAGTGATAGAGTATAATGTATCCAGAACATTTCAGTATTGTGTATTTGATAATTATACGGTTTTTTAAAGAATAACAATATATTTTTTCAATCTATAATTGCTAATAAAGTGTAAGTACAATTTAATTAAAAGTTTAAATAGAATATAATATATAATACAACTATATCGATAATGAAAAATTCTAACTCTGCTTTGACTTACATAATGTACAGTTGTTTTATTTCAATATTTCTATAAACTGAACTTTTATTTATATGTAATTTTAGATATGATATATATGATCATAATTAGATATGATCATAATTAGATATGATCATAATTAGATATGATCATAATTAGATATGATCATAATTAGATATGATCATAATTAGATATGATCATAATTAGATATGATCATAATTAGATATGATCATAATTAGATATGATCATAATTAGATATGATCATAATTAGATATGATCATAATTAGATATGATCATAATTAGATATGATCATAATTAGATATGATCATAATTAGATATGATCATAATTAGATATGATCATAATTAGATATGATCATAATTAGATATGATCATAATTAGATATGATCATAATTAGATATGATCATAATTAGATATGATCATAATTAGATATGATCATAATTAGATATGATCATAATTAGATATGATCATAATTAGATATGATCATAATTAGATATGATCATAATTAGATATGATCATAATTAGATATGATCATAATTAGATATGATCATAATTAGATATGATCATAATGTATAGTTAACTTGTTCACTAACTATCGCTGCTATCTGTATCGTCATCTATGACTTCCGGTTCATCTCTATCTTCTTCCGAAGTTGAACTGACTTCCGGAGTCGACCAAACAGGAACAGGAACTCGCATATTTCCAGCTTGTTCATCTGCCGAGTTTATAATTCCTAGAATAAATAATAAAATAATAATAAAATAGAATAAGTAATGCCTTATTTATAGTTTATATGTGTACCTTATTTATAGTTTAAACATTTTTAGTTGTATTTTAAATTTTTAATATATTAAAAGTTTCTTTATACTATTTATAATTTACTGATTTGAAATAACTTTATAATTTATTATTAATTATCTCTTTTTGTATTTTTAATCATTAACCATGTATGCTTTAATAGACGTTACCATTGTAGATTTATTTATAATACTGGAACAAACCCATTATCATTAGTAAAAGTATTAATAGCGATATATATATATATATATATATATATATATAAATATATATATATAGATATATATATATATATATATAAATATATATATATATATATATATATATATATATATATAAACTCAATTATATCTTAGTATATATAATATTGCTTTAAGAAAATGTTTTAAAAATAATTAGATGTGTCCATTAATTGCAACCTCGATTAATATAATTATTATAAAATATTATTTTAAAATTTATTTATATTATGCACCAATATTAGCTAAGGCTACTAAATAATTAAATAACAAGAAATAGAGTAAAGACGAATACAAAAAGTGCAAAATAAATGCAATAGAATAAGCAGAATAGAGCACAAAATAGGCATTCGGGGATTTCCTATACCGAGTGTATTGGATTAGCTGCAAAGATCACCAGGAGGATGGTTACATTCGATAGGAGCAGATGTGCAAAATCTGGGAGTTTAATTTGCAAAACTATGTACTATATTATAATATATGAGAGGATCACCAGTTTATATCTATGTTAAGAATGAACATTCTTTGAAATTTTCTTATGGGCAATAAACGTATCTGTGGTGGGTGTATCTGTAGACTGTACACTGTACACTATACACTGTACACTGTACACTGTACACTGTACACTCTACACTGTACACTGTACACTGTACATTGTAGAATGTATCTTTAATCACTTGAACAAGTTTTATGTAGACGATCCTTAACTAGTAGCTAATGAAGAATCTTCATCTTGGAATATTCATCATCAACTGAGTTTAATGGATATCAAACTGGTATTCGTTGGAGTATGTCATGATTTGGAATGCGGACAAGATTTTCGGACTTGGTTGGTTAATTAATTAATAATTACAATAATCGAATATTGTAAGTGTAAGAAAGTGAATTTTGTAGTATTTTGTAGACGAAGTGTCAAATGTAGTAGGAGATATATTTACAGGTTGAGATGGAGATGTTCAGATGAGATGTTCAGATGAGATGTTCAGATGAGATATTCAGATGAGATGTTCAGATGAGATGTTCAGATGAGATGTTCAGATGAGATGTTCAGATGAGATGTTCAGATGAGATGTTCAGATGAGATGTTCAGATGAGATGTTCAGATGAGATGTTCAGATGAGATGTTCAGATGAGATGTTCAGATGAGATGTTCAGATGAGATGTTCAGATGAGATGTTCAGATGAGATGTTCAGATGAGATGTTCAGATGAGATGTTCAGATGAGATGTTCAGATGAGATGTTCAGATGAGATGTTCAGATGAGATGTTCAGATGAGATGTTCAGATGAGATGTTCAGATGAGATGTTCAGATGAGATGTTCAGATGAGATGTTCAGATGAGATGTTCAGATGAGATGTTCAGATGAGATGTTCAGATGAGATGTTCAGATGAGATGTTCAGATGAGATGTTCAGATGAGATGTTCAGATGAGATGTTCAGATGATGTTCAGATATACGAGACCTTGTGGAACACCATGAGTAATGTATGGAATCGGAGTTGACTGCAATTCTAATGTACGGAATGTTCCATAGATTAATATAATTTTATATTATCGTATTTTAAAGTGTAATCATTTATAATTCGTGCCCCGTTTTATATTATAAGATAACACGATTAATTAGCGTCGTTCTCACATCGATCTATTGGTATACTTACCCTCGCCTGATACTCGTACCCTTGTAAATAGATGTGCCAGCATACGTATATATCCGAATTCATAAGATATAAGTAAACAAAGTTACGTAACGGCAGTAATTGTTAAAGTGACTGGCGAAACACAGTCTACTAGATCCTATAAACTATATATAGTCTATGGACTATAGTCTATAGACGCGGTATATAGACTATATATAATCTATGGACTATAGTCTATAGACGAGATCCTATAGACTACATATAGTCTATGGACTATAGTCTATAGACGCGGTCCATAGACTATATATAGTCTATGGACTATAGTCTATAGACGAGATCCTATAGACTACATATAGTCTATGGACTATAGTCTATAGACGCGGTCCATAGACTATATATAGTCTATGGACTATAGTCTATAGACGAGATCCTATAGACTACATATAGTCTATGGACTATAGTCTATAGACGCGGTCCATAGACTATATATAGTCTATGGACTATAGTCTATAGACGCGGTCCATAGACTATATATCGTATATGGACTATAGTCTATAGACGCGGTCTATAGACTATATATAGTCTATGGACTATAGTCTATAGACGCGGTCCATAGACTATATATAGTATATGGACTATAGTCTATAGACGCGGTCTATAGACTATATATAGTCTATGGACTATAGTCTATAGACGCGGTCCATAGACTATATATAGTCTATGGACTATAGTCTATAGACGCGGTCCATAGACTATATATAGTCTATAGACTATAGTCTATAGACATGGTCCATAGACTATATATAGTCTATAGACTATAGTCTATAGACACGGTCCGACTAGGAACGAGGAAGGGCCGTTTCCGTATATGTACAAATGCACCACTGCGGAAGGCGTGTATTATAATAATACATGCGATAATTCAATAATTCAATGGTTCGACACTCTAAATTATGTATGCAACATCACCTGCCATAACAATCGATACCTTTTCACCGATGACACATGATTATGTAACAAGATAACAGATACTATGTGAAGAATCGAAACTTTGTGATTATTTGTCCAATTAATTATCATTGTTAATCATAACAGGTTAAGATTCTAAATATAACCTACAATACGATATATTATCATGACTATATAGACTACTAAATTATAATAACAAGTACCACTTCTAATTAACATATAAAGTAAGTATTTTTTCTTTACAAATGGTGATTTAATAATTGAATTCGAAACGTAGTCGTTAGTAATAATAATAAGTATTAATTATGTTAATCATTACTAGTTTTAATTGTGTTATTTAATATTTTAAATTTTAATTAACAATACCCAGTAAACCATCTCAAGGTAATTTAATGTTTCGCATTGCATCATTTCATTAATATTATACTTTATTTTTGTAGGCACATCAAATGATTTTACAATAATATTACTAATGTAGCATTTGTATAACGGCACGTTACACGTAAATTGTATGTCGTAAATATATTTAAAAAAATCTATACATAGCAAATACTACACAGCCATAGAAGTACGTAACGTTTAAATAGAATGCTTTATTTGTTTATGTATTCAGTAACCTCGCACCTTTGGTGTAATGGACGGAATTAATTCAGTGCAATTCGTAGTTGAACGTTGGCGGCGATTTGATTACATTAGATATAAAACTTGCTATGTAGGATCTACGCATTTAGAGGAAGGACTTGAAAGGTAGGCTATGTTATAAAGAGGGTTGTAAGGGTTGAGAGGTAGAGTTTGAGAAGTAGGATTTGATAGTTTAGGCTCGATATGTAAGGGTTGAGAGGTAGAGATTGAAGGGTAGTGATATTGAGATATTTCGAGATGTGTGTTAGGGTTCGAGATATGTTGAAAAGCATGACTTGAGAGGTACAATTTGAGTATTTGGTCTTGTAAAGCATGGGCTATGAGGTATGTTTTGACAAATAGGATTTGCTAGATAGAGCTTATTAACTAGTAATTAAGAGGTAGGATTTTAGATATCGTGTTTGAGATGTAGTACTTGATAAGTAAGATTTGAAAGCTAAGGATTTATATATCTTATTTGGGAGTTATAATGTAATAGTTGAGAGTTGATAGATAGGAATTGAGGAGGTAGGCACTAGAAATTTTGAGAAGCAGGAGTTGAGAGGGTTTCAGAGATATGAATTAAAAGGCAGGAGTGGAGAGGGTTTCAGATGTATGTATTGAAAGGCGGGAGTGGAGATGGTTTCAGAGGTATGAATTGAAAGGCAGGAGTGGAGAGGGTTTCAGAAGTATGAATTGAAAGGCGGGAGTCGAGAGGGTTTCAGAGGTATGAATTGAAAGGCATGAGTGGAGAGGGTTTCAGATGTATGAATTGAAAGGCAGGAGCGGAGAGGGTTTCAGAGGTATGAATTGAAAGGCAAGAGTGGAGAAGGTTTCAGAGGTATGCATTGAAAGGCAGGAGTGGAGAGGGTTTCAGAGGTATGAATTGAAAGGCAAGAGTGGAGAAGGTTTCAGAGGTATGAATTGAAAGGCAAGAGTGGAGAAGGTTTCAGAGGTATGCATTGAAAGGCAGGAGTGGAGAGAGTTTCAGAGGTATGCATTGAAAGACAGGAGTGGAGAGGGTTTCAGAGGTTAATTGAAAGGCAGGAGCGGAGAGGGTTTCAGATATATGAATTGAAAGGCAGGAGTGGGGAGGTAGACGTTGAGCAGGTAAAAGATGGAAGGTTTTGATATATAGGAGTTAGTGTTTAGGAGGTAAGTAGTATTAAGAGTTAGTGCTTAGGAGGTAGGGTTTAATATAGTATTTGATAGGTATGGCTTGAGAAGTAGAAGTTAATATATAGATTGTGAGAGGTAGGGTTAATATTTGTAACTTACAATAGTAACAGTAATTGTTATAGTAACTCGACGTCAGAATATTGAGTACAGTATATCTAGGACAAGGTGCACCGAGTTCATTATAACATATAAATACTAAATATACTATACATTATATAGGTTAAACTGCCAGTGTATGATTTACAATGTACAATGTACAGTGTACAATGTACAGTGTACAATGTACAGTGTACATGTACGGAGCATATTACAGATAACAGTAGGCCCTTGTCGATGGGGCATTATCGGTGGGGCCTTGTTAATGGAGCCTTGTTGATGGTACATTCTTGATGGTATATTGTTGATGGTACATTATTGATAGTACATTGTTGATTGTACATTGTTGATGGTACATTGTTGGTAGTACATTGTTAATGGAGCCTTGTTGATGGTACAATGTTTGTGGTACCTTGTTGATGTTACCATGTTGATTGGGTCTTATTGATGTAGGGGGTCGTATTGATGGTACTTTAATAATGAGGCATTGTTGATGGGGCATTATTAATGATGCCTTGTTAGTGGGGTGTTAAATAATATAGCTACGCGGATATCTTGAAATTCTATATTGACGATTAATTCTATTATGTTGAACTACGAGTTTTAAATAGACATATTATTATATAAATAGCTATATATAATTTTTATCATGTATATCAGCTATATTACGTCACAAATATAATATTCGGCGAATTATGTCTTTAATATATATATTAATAAAAAGGTCATTATAAGAATATAATCTCAGTATTAAACATAAAAATGACTAAACAGTATATTGGAGAAAATTGTACCTATATAATTTCGATATTCAAAGAAAATAGTATTAGAAAATACAGCAATGTTATAATTTTACCAACTCATTTGATATGTGGATATTATAAATGCAAAAAATGAAATTACATTGATTATATGCTACGTACCATAGGTAGTAACATAGGTGAGTTATTTAATGAAATTAGTGAAACGCTAGTGAAAAGTATATACTTTGAGATGATGGAATTAATGATATAAATTAATATAATTATGTTTAGGTATAAGATCTTTATTTCCATTTATCGATTCTCGATACGAAATATTTCTATGTATTCGAATATAATGATTAGTTATTTTTAAAGTTACATCGAACATGATGTATTAACAGCAATTAACAATGGTTATTGAGCCTATTAACAATGGTAACTCAAACAATAGCAAAATCAATTGTCATACGGTATGGAGTTTGTAAAGCGTCGAGTAATAGCCGACGACAATCGCCACCTACGAGAGATTAGTAGACCAGAGTGCAACGGTAAGTAGACCAAAGTACCGTAGACTCGTTAATTCGCACTTTCCGACCCGGTTGATTAATCCGACCCCGCCAAGAAAGTTAACGAGAGAAGGAAAGCGGAGCAGTTAGATCGTTTTATTTACAAGTTTACGGGTATAGAATATAGTGGTAATTAGGAGTGAGAGTACGATGTTAATATGTCTGTGAGGTCATTTATATATATATATATAACTTTGTTTTTAATTGCCAAGTTGGTGTAATGACTACTCAGCGAACAAGCAGGTAATTCTATTGTTTATATTATATAACTATGTTAAAAACATGTTAATTTCATATGAACAGATATATCTAATTATATTTAAACATGTTATATTATAATGGTAGTACTTTACTTGCTGAATAATGTGCAGGGTTGCAATCCGTATGATAAGGATTCATCTTCTGGTTAACCACACACTCAATATTAGAATAACCTACAGCAGTGGTGGCGTGATTGACCTATTATTTTAAAAACAATTTCATTTTAAACAAGATCGAGTAAGAAAGGAATATTGGACTCTCTTGATAAGTTTTATTTCACTAAATGTCCTGGTATACGATGAAAGTATTCGACCAAATGCATGGTATATGGTATAATACTATACCATACCATACAATGCAATATAATATAGTACAGTACAAGTGTACAGTACTAGAGTTATAATTTGATATATCAAGTGGGATAAATATCAAGGTAACGAAAATAATAGTGCGGGGGAAGGGGTTAGAAAAGGCCAATGAAATATTATTAAATTTATATACTGAAAGAGGTAATATATGCTTATATATGTCATATATGCTTTTATATAGATAAGATTAATACCTCATTATATCATAGGATATATCGGATGGGAAGAAAAATAATATGCTATGTAAAATGGGAAGTAAACAAACCATTTCTATATTGAAATCCGCGCCAAAATGAAATATCGATGTTTGAATATTCCTGCATGATAGCTTCTTGGATAGGTCACAGAAACGGCTTCGACTAGTCTCAGAGATTGACGTAGATAGACATTGGTCGAACAAGCTAACCGTCGTCTACAGTACTGGTCACGTCTCTTCTATTTTACGCGACACCATCAGAGAAAAATGCTTGAATCGTTTAACCACGCCTCGGTCTCGTTTAGCCACGCCCGGTCCACTCCTAGACCACGCCCTCGATCGCATTACTAGACCACGAACTGCATTTGTTGTTAGCATTTCAAAACAACGAGAGTATAATTATTGATAAAGGAATACGTCGGGCATATATAGTCATGGTGTTTACAATCTATAGATTATTTACAACAAATATTTAAAATGTTTTGAATATTTTTGTATAATTTACAAATACAATATGATTTATTTTTTATATAAATATGTGTGTGTGTGTGTATGTATGTGTTTGTGTGAAAAATGTATTAACCACAAAGAATTTAACATATATTAATAAATGTTCTACAATGTGGAACCATACGAATAAAAATGAACGATATAGTAAAATAAAAAATAAAAGTAATATAGCGTGTCAAGGTATGTGTAAGTGTTATAAAATAAAATATAGGGGAGGTGATTAGTCTCACATAAGCAGGAAGCTTTTTAGCTTGCGCTTAAACATATTATTAGTGACTGTGGGGGATAATAGTATTTTAGGAAGGTGGTTCCATTTGTTTGGGGCTAGGTGGCAGGAAACTTTTGTTTTCAACAGAATTTAATGACATGGGAGGTAGTGAGAGGGATGAGGTGAGAAGCTCGTAGTTGTCTGTAGTTTTTTTTTCATATTTAGTACTTGTCTTAAGTTGTCTGGTTGTTCGTAAGTTAGGGTTTTATTTAATATAGTTAGTAGTTTATAGTAGTTAGCAGTTGTCATTCAGTTTAGTCGTAATCGTAAGTCCGTAATGCTTGTAGTATAGTCATATTTTTTGAGTTTGTAAATTAGTCGGATACTTCTGTTAATAATTGCGTGAAGTCTTTTAAGTGTAGTCTTGGTCTGTCCCGTGAGTAAAGTATTACAATAGTTTAGTCGAGATAGTATTAGCGAGTGTGTAAGTAAAATGGCAGTGTTTTTATTTATGTAAGGTCGGAGTTTATATAGGTTGTATAAATGGTAAATAGTTGTCTGTGTGTGTGTATATATATATATATATATGTGTGTGTGTGTGTGTGTGTGTGTGTATGTATTGATGTGTGTGTATGTGTGTGTATGTGTGTGTGTATGTGTGTGTGTATATATATATATATATATATATATATATATATAAATATATATATATATATATGTGTGTGTGTGTATTTGTGTGTATGTTTGTGGGTGTGTGTATGTGTGTGTATGTGTGTGGGTGTATATGCGATAAAATTATAATTATTGATGATGAACTTAATTTTAATTTATATGCTAATCAAATAATAGTCCAAATTACTAAGGTAATATAGTTATTAAGAATATAAAAGAATTCATTAATAAAATTATATAATGCATTAATGTTGCCAAATTTGACCTATGCGTTAAAATTTGAAACAATACATACACATTAAAATCTCCAGAATATCTTTATCACAAAAAAAATATAAGAATAATTACTACAAATATTTACAAAAAAGAAAACAATATTATTAAATTACATAATACCAACTATTTATTTAAAATAATTAACATTATAAAATGTAAGGATCTAATTGAATAGATGATATATTATAAATGTTCTAGATATATAATAAAAGAAATTCGGTTAAATTAGAAAAACTTTTTGAACTATGTTCGGTTGGCATAAATATTCCTAATATACCATTTAAAATACCTATAAACCGTAGATAAATACGATATCATAGTTATGTAATACAATGTCCTAAACTTTGGAATAAGTTAGAGATAGAGATAAAAGATAATAAAAAATAGTTCCACATTATGAATGCTTATTAACAACATTTAAACTTCCCTCAAATAAACACATTAGAATTGTTACAATATATTGTCCACCATCTAGTCAATACATCTGTTTCCTAGATTACTTTCATCAACTCGTATCATCTATTCCTATAGAAAATACAATAATTATCGGTGATTTTAATTTCCATATCAACAAACCAGATAAACCTACAAATAGTTTTATTAATTCTTTAGATAACCTTTCACTTATTCAGCATATTACTAAACCTACACATATTTTAGGCAATATATTAGATCTTGTTATTACTTCATCTATTTCTATATTTGATATTTCAATCCTACCAATTACTGATCTTATATCTGACCATTATGCCTTATCTTTTTCCATTAATAATACATATCGTTCATCAACTTTATAAACTATTTACTACAGAGACATTTCACATATTCCCTTAAATCTAATTGAATCAGATCTAATATGTTTCCCCAAATATAAAATACTTGATTTCTCTTTATTCAACAATTACCTATCACATTTACTAAATAAATATGCCCCAATCAAGATCAAACAAATAAGCACAAAACCATGTAAATGGTTTAATAGCGAAACCCTATCAGCCAAAAAAATACTAAAAAAATGTTCTCGTATATTCCGTAAAAATCGTAATTATGAGAATCTTAAACAATTATTCAATTCAAAATCATCTTTCATGCATATAATTAAATTAGCTAAGATTAATCACTTCCAAAATGCTATATCAATGTGTCATAGCAATAGTAAACAACTTTATAGATTATCATTCACACTACTAGGTAAGTCTTATGAACATATCCTTCCTAGTATTGATGATGATATACTTTGCAAAACTTTCTTAACATTTTTCACTACTCAAATTATTAATATCATAGATATAATAGAAATAGAACTTCAATCACCGATACATTTAAATAATTTACAATTATTCAATCATTTTATAAATCCACATAGTTGTTCACTCTCTTCATTGTATACACCTTCTGTACAAACTATAGTCCATCTTGTAAATAATTGTCATTCTAAATATTTCCTAGATCCATTACCAAAATCCCCAAGGTTCAGTATTAGGCCCCTTACTTTTTATAATATATATTATTCCAATATCTCATATCATAAATAAATATCCAACAATTAAATACCACTTATATGCTGATGATATTATACTTTATCATGAAGTCCCTCAACTACTTTCTCAGCATATAGATGTCATATCTACATGCGCTAATAAAATAAATCGCTGGTTAATTATGAATAAACTATATCTCAATAAGAAAAAATCTGAACTACTTAATGTACCCGCTCATACACCCATTTATTTTTTTCCAGTATTTAAAATAGATAATCTAATAATTACACCTAGGGTTCAAATAAAATATCTAGGTATAGTTATTAATAATTCTTTTAACCTTAAATCACATATTACTAATATTTCGAAAAAATCAAATTACCAATTAATGAATATACGTAAAATTAGAAAATTTATCACCATTAAACTATGTACACAGCTCATAAATGCATTAGCTTTTCACAAATAGATTATTGTAGTTTTCTACTCTTCAGTTTACCTTCATCACATATAAAACCACTCAATAGAATACTTAAATCAGGTATAAGAACTATGTTATGTCAACCCTTAATAGATCACTCTAGTATTTCTATGAGCGCAATAAAACTTAAGATCCTTACCTTCCCTAATCGTCCAGCCTATAGACTACTTTGTATCATAAAACATTATATATTAATTTCCCTAAATACCTATTAGAATCTCTAAGTCGCTCTGAAATAACTAGTATTAAACTCCGATCATCAATTGACAATTTTATATTACAAGCTCATTTATCACATTCATGCCATCAATCACGTTCCTTTACCTGCTCTGCTCCTATTATATGGAATAAGCTTCCTCTCCATATTAGATCCACATCAAATCATAATTCATTTAAAAATCTACTTAAATCTTATCTTTTAAATAACACATCATTCCTGTACTAAATTACTAAATCTTCTCAAAAACTATGGCGTGTTAATCTTTTTTTTCTTCTTCTCTTACTTCTTTTTTATTTTATTTTATTTTATTATTATATATTTTTTTTCTAGTAGAATAATCCGTATCTCATTACTTTTATAATTATCCATACGTATTATCCTTATCATCTATAATATTATGCGTATCGCTGGTGTTTTTTTCCCGAGACTTGTAATTGCTGATGGGCTTGTGCAGCAGCAGCAGCAGCAGCAGCAGCAGCAGCAGCAGCAGCAGCAGCAGCAGCAGCAGCAGCAGCAGTAGCAGCAGCAGCAGCAGCAGCAGCAGCAGCAGCAGCAGCAGCAGCAGCAGCAGCAGCAGCAGCAGCAGCAGCAGCAGCAGCAGCAGCAGCAGCAGCAGCAGCAGCAGCAGCAGCATTAGTAGTAGTAGTAGTAGTAGTAGTAGTAGTAGTAGTAGTAGTAGTAGTAGTAGTAGTAGTAGTAGTAGTAGTAGTAGTAGTAGTAGTAGTAGTAGTAGTAGTAGTAGTAGTAGTAGTAGTAGTAGTAGTAGTAGTAGTAGTAGCAGCAGCAGCAGCAGCAGCAGCAGCAGCAGCAGCAGCAGCAGCAGCAGCAGCAGCAGCAGAAGCAGCAGCAGCAGAAGCAGCAGCAGCAGCAGCAGCAGCAGCAGCAGCAGCAGCAGCAGCAGCAGCAGCAGCAGCAGCAGCAGCAGCAGCAGTAGTAGTAGTAGTAGTAGTAGTAGTAGTAGTAGTAGTAGTAGTAGTAGTAGTAGTAGTAGTAGTAGTAGTAGTAGTAGTAGTAGTAGTAGTAGTAGTAGTAGTAGTAGTAGTAGTAGTAGTAGTAGTAGTATTAGTAGTAGTATTAGTAGTAGTAGTAGTAGTAGTAGTAGTAGTAGTAGTAGTAGTAGTAGTAGTAGTAGTAGTAGTAGTAGTAGTAGTAGTAGTAGTAGTAGTAGTAGTAGTAGTAGTAGTAGTAGAGAAATATTTCTTACATAATTGATATGTTTTCCATGATTTATGGGGAGACCGCAGTCGCATTGTTAGAGATTTAAAATGTTTGTAAACGTGTTCATAAGTTTAACTCTACCAAATTTCTTGGTAATCATTTTTGAAATTTGACAAATAACTACTAAATATATATTATATTATACGCAAATAAATATATCACATACAAATATTCGCAAATGTAGTTGAATCTATGATTAAGATATAAAATACCAAAGTTTACCAAAGTTTAAATGAACTTTCAACTTTATATTAAATTTAATTCACTCTAAATTTAATTCAAAATATATATTTAAATTTTAAATTAAACTTAATCTTATATTTTTCCATATTCCCATTCATCAAAATATAACTTCCTAGATTGCCTGGTATATTTACAAAATATGTATTGTTATAACATTTAGAGTATATAAAAATAAAAAGAATATGAATTTAAAATGTGTGGGACTTTGTTATTACTGAATAGTATTCAGTGAATACACATATTATATGTGATCTTAAGTTATTATATGTATTCATTAGTATAATTATTTATTATATTATTAACATTTTATATTTACATATTACATTTATCAGTATAATATTAGAGGGACACTCGATTGGACCAAATATATATTTGTCTAGAATATTAAGGCGTAGTTTAGTAGCTAGTTAACCGTTTCCCCGATAACTTGTTGGTGTTCGACTTTAAACCACTTTGATGATGTGACATCTTGTAATTTCATTAATATACGCCTTACAAATTATTAACATTTGTTAATTAGCAGACTGTGTTATGTATCGCTTTTATACAATATTACATATTATAATTTACTATACTAGTAACGTGATTGTATAAGTGAATTCAACCACATGTATAGAATATGACTCTTGCTAAACATACTTTAAACGATATGATATGAATTTTTATTGTATTATATAATACATATATATTATATTGTATTTGCTAAATACTTATATACTAATATATATGCATATATTGTAATACATACGTCATACATGTTACTAGTATTGAAGGCCATATATCTAAAACATGAAACACGATTAAGGTATCAAAAGTCGCACTCTAGTTGTACATTAAATATTAGATCGCTTACTCGTAGCCACGCCTACTTACTCTACGTGCAGAAAATAATTTCAGTCTAGTAAAAAAGTTTATTATATACGTAAATTACATTATTTTAAATAAAACAAGTTTATATATTTTATATTATTTAAAATACTTTGATTCTCTTTTAATCAAATAAGTAATTTTGTATTCTATTTCATCTAGTATAGCCAATTTTAAGATTCAGACAATCTTAATAAAGTAACAATTAATATTCAAAATATATTACATAACTATTGAAATATAATATTATTTTATATTAATCCCATATAGGCATTGTTATCATATTTAATTAATATTTTTTTTAATTCTTGTGCTGCAAACTTTTATTTTAAAATATAACCTCCTATTTATATTCAAACAATTTGTTGATAAAATATCCGTTGAAATATTAAAATATCATTTAATTATAATATAAACAGTTATTCAATTGTAAATATATGTTATTCTTATTTATATATCAATATATCTTTTATTTAATTTGTATCTTGTATTTAATAATCCTATTAGATAATATCTCTGTAATAATTTATTAATACATTAATAATAAATTATTATTTTAATAATTTATCATCGAAGATATCAAATAAGAGTATTAAATAAAATATATCTGATTGTATTATATAATATATATAATAATCATTTTATTTTATCTTGTAATTGTTATTATTTCATAAATTATAATTAATATAGAATTTCAATCAAATATCAAAAATATTGCTTTATAACATAAACTTATTCTAATGTACTTAATAATAAATATATATTATTATTATTGTATATTGTTATATAATTGTTATCAATGTTAAATATATAATCCGTCTATATTATGTTATTGTATATAAAAAAGTCTATAAGATTTGTAGTCCAATTCTATAACTTTTACATAAAAGTTCATACAAAAATTGTAATTAGAAATTGTGAGTTGAAAAAATGTAGATATTAAAATATCATTTTAAAAAATATTTTGTATGCAGCCGATATATAAAATAAAATTGGAGATATCTGTGATGTTATAATTAAAATAACAACTTCACTTTATAATCTTTGCAATAATTATTATTATTATAGAATTTATCATAATGATTATGATAATCATAATTAAATTTACCATTTGAATATATATCATTAATTAAATTTGAATACATATAGTTATTTAAATGACATCTTGTTTATATTTGCTTATTTTCAAGATTCAAAGTTGGAATAATACAAATGAATTCTCTTAAGAGAAATCCTGAGATTCAAACTGAACAAACTGGTAAATAATTTACAATTTTAATTCTCTATGTTGTCATTCTGCAAACAAATTGTGATTTAGATACTACATTTACGTCTAGCTTAAATATAGTAGCGTAAATATACACAATATGTTCGTGTACGCTGTCGTTATGGTAATATTACTTTTAGTATACCTTATATCACCATGCTCGAGTGAAATCAAAACAAACTATATCCCTTGATAATACGTTGCCCCGTTCCTAATAACTGGTAACAGAATGTGATCCTGATTAATAATTCATTCAATGGTACTAGGCAGGTTGCAGTTTATGAGAAATCCATTGATTGACATCGACAGACGAAAAGATTACATACCAGATGCCAACGAAAGAGGTTCCTTCTCTTGCAGGAGTCTCAGACTTAGGAGTCTTAGACTGAGACTTAGGAGTCTTAGACTGAGACTTAGACTTAGATGGAGACTTACACTGAGACTTAGGACTCTTAGACTGACGCTTAGACTTAGACATAGACTTAGACATAGACGGAGTCTTAGACTGAGACTTAGGAGTCTTAGACTGAGACTTAGACTTAGGCAGAGACTTAGACAGAGACTTAGACTGAGTCTTAGACTGAGTCTTAGACTGAGACTTAGACTTAGACGGAGTCTTAGACTGAGACCTAGGAGTCTTAGACTTAGACTTAGACTTAGACTTAGACAGAGACTTAGACAGAGACTTAGACTGAGTCTTAGACTGAGACTTAGACTTAGACGGAGTCTTAGACTGAGACCTAGGAGTCTTAGACTTAGACATATACGTAGACGTAGACGGAATCTTAGACTGAGACTTAGGAGTCTTAGACTGAGGCTTAGACTTAGACAGAGACTTAGACTTAGACAGAGACTAAGACAGAGACTTAGACTGAGACTTAGACTTAGGAGTCTTAGACTGAGACTTAGGAGTCTTAGACTGAGAATTAGGAGTCTTAGACTGAGACTTAGGAGACTTAGACTGAGACTTAGGAGTCTTAGACTGAGACTTAGGAGTCTTAGACTGAGACTTAGACAGAGACTTAGACAGAAACTTAGACAGAGACTGAGACTTAGGAGACTTAGACTAAGACTTAGGAGTCTTAGACTGAGACTTAGGAGTCTTAGACTGAGACTTAGGAGACTTAGACTGAGACTTAGATTGGGACTTAGGAGTCTTAGACTGAGACTTAGGAGTCTTAGACTGAGACTTAGGAGTCTTAGAATGAGACTTATGAGTCTTAGACTGAGACTTAGGAGTCTTAGACTTAGACATAGACGGAGTCTTAGACTGAGACTTAGGAGTCTTAGACTGAGACTTAGACAGAGACTTAGACTGAGTCTTAGACTGAGACTTAGACTTAGACGGAGTCTTAGACTGAGACCTAGGAGTCTTAGACTTAGACTTAGACTTAGACAGAGACTTAGACAGAGACTTAGACTGAGTCTTAGACTGAGACTTAGACTTAGACGGAGTCTTAGACTGAGACCTAGGAGTCTTAGACTTAGACTTATACGTAGACGTAGACGGAGTCTTAGACTGAGACTTAGGAGTCTTAGACTGATGCTTAGACTTAGACAGAGACTTAGACAGAGACTTAGACTGAGACTTAGACTTAGACAGAGACTAAGACAGAGACTTAGACTGAGACTTAGACTTAGGAGTCTTAGACTGAGACTTAGGAGTCTTAGACTGAGACTTAGGAGTCTTAGACTGAGACTTAGGAGACTTAGACTGAGACTTAGGAGTCTTAGACTGAGACTTAGGAGTCTTAGACTGAGAGTTAGACAGATACTTAGACAGAGACTTAGACAGAGATTTAGACAGAGACTGAGACTTAGGAGACTTAGACTAAGACTTATGAGTCTTAGACTGAGACTTAGGAGTCTTAGACTGAGACTTAGGAGACTTAGACTGAGACTTAGACTGAGACTTAGGAGTCTTAGACTGAGACTTAGGAGTCTTAGACTTAGACTTAGACTTAGACAGAGACTTAGACTGAGTCTTAGACTGAGACTTAGACTTAGACGGAGTCTTAGACTGAGACCTAGGAGTCTTAGACTTAGACTTAGACTTAGACAGAGACTTAGACAGAGACTTAGACTGAGTCTTAGACTGAGACTTAGACTTAGACGGAGTCTTAGACTGAGACCTAGGAGTCTTAGACTTAGACTTATACGTAGACGTAGACGGAATCTTAGACTGAGACTTAGGAGTCTTAGACAGATGCTTAGACTTAGACAGAGACTTAGACTTAGACAGAGACTAAGACAGAGACTTAGACTGAGACTTAGACTTAGGAGTCTTAGACTGAGACTTAGGAGTCTTAGACTGAGAATTAGGAGTCTTAGACTGAGACTTAGGAGACTTAGACTGAGACTTAGGAGTCTTAGACTGAGACTTAGGAGTCTTAGACTGAGACTTAGACAGAGACTTAGACAGAGACTTAGACAGAGACTTAGACAGAGACTGAGACTTAGGAGACTTAGACTAAGACTTAGGAGTCTTAGACTGAGACTTAGGAGTCTTAGACTGAGACTTAGGAGACTTAGACTGAGACTTAGACTGGGACTTAGGAGTCTTAGACTGAGACTTAGGAGTCTTAGACTGAGACTTAGGAGTCTTAGAATGAGACTTATGAGTCTTAGACTGAGACTTAGGAGTCTTAGACTTAGACATAGACAGAGTCTTAGACTGAGACTTAGACAGAGACTTAGACTGAGTCTTAGACTGAGACTTAGACTTAGACGGAGTCTTAGACTGAGACCTAGGAGTCTTAGACTTAGACTTAGACTTAGACAGAGACTTAGACTGAGTCTTAGACTGAGACTTAGACTTAGACGGAGTCTTAGACTTAGACTTAGACGGAGTCTTAGACTGAGATCTAGGAGTCTTAGACTTAGACTTATATGTAGACGTAGACGGAGTCTTAGACTGAGGCTTAGACTTAGACAGAGACTTTGACAGATACTTAGACTGAGACTTAGACTTAGACAGAGACTAAGACAGAGACTTAGACTGAGACTTAGACTTAGGAGTCTTAGACTGAGACTTAGGAGTCTTAGACTGAGACTTAGGAGTCTTAGACTGAGACTTAGGAGACTTAAACTGAGACTTAGGAGTCTTAGACTGAGACTTAGGAGTCTTAGACTGAGAGTTAGACAGAGACTTAGACAGAGACTTAGACAGAGATTTAGACAGAGACTGAGACTTAGGAGACTTAGACTAAGACTTATGAGTCTTAGACTGAGACTTAGGAGTCTTAGACTGAGACTTAGGAGACTTAGACTGAGACTTAGACTGAGACTTAGGAGTCTTAGACTGAGACTTAGGAGTCTTAGACTTAGACTTAGACTTAGACAGAGACTTAGACAGAGACTTAGACTGAGTCTTAGACTGAGACTTAGACTTAGACGGAGTCTTAGACTGAGACCTAGGAGTCTTAGACTTAGACTTAGACTTAGACAGAGACTTAGACAGAGACTTAGACTGAGTCTTAGACTGAGACTTAGACTTAGACGGAGTCTTAGACTGAGACCTAGGAGTCTTAGACTTAAACTTATACGTAGACGTAGACGGAATCTTAGACTGAGACTTAGGAGTCTTAGACAGATGCTTAGACTTAGACAGAGACTTAGACTTAGACAGAGACTAAGACAGAGACTTAGACTGAGACTTAGACTTAGGAGTCTTAGACTGAGACTTAGGAGTCTTAGACTGAGAATTAGGAGTCTTAGATTGAGACTTAGGAGACTTAGACTGAGACTTAGGAGTCTTAGACTGAGACTTAGGAGTCTTAGACTGAGACTTAGACAGAGACTTAGACAGAGACTTAGACAGAGACTGAGACTTAGGAGACTTAGACTAAGACTTAGGAGTCTTAGACTGAGACTTAGGAGTCTTAGACTGAGACTTAGGAGACTTAGACTGAGACTTAGACTGGGACTTAGGAGTCTTAGACTGAGACTTAGGAGTCTTAGACTGATACTTAGGAGTCTTAGAATGAGACTTATGAGTCTTAGACTGAGACTTAGGAGTCTTAGACTTATACATAGACGGAGTCTTAGACTGAGACTTAGACAGAGACTTAGACTGAGTCTTAGACTGAGACTTAGACTTAGACGGAGTCTTAGACTGAGACCTAGGAGTCTTAGACTTAGACTTAGACTTAGACAGAGACTTAGACTGAGTCTTAGACTGAGACTTAGACTTAGACGGAGTCTTAGACTTAGACTTAGACGGAGTCTTAGACTGAGATCTAGGAGTCTTAGACTTAGACTTATACGTAGACGTAGACGGAGTCTTAGACTGAGGCTTAGACTTAGACAGAGACTTAGACAGAGACTTAGACTGAGACTTAGACTTAGGAGTCTTAGACTGAGACTTAGGAGTCTTAGACTGAGACTTAGGAGTCTTAGACTGAGACTTAGACTGAGACTTAGGAGTCTTAGACTGAGACTTAGGAGTCTTAGACTGAGAGTTAGACAGAGACTTAGACAGAGACTTAGACAGAGATTTAGACAGAGACTGAGACTTAGGAGACTTAGACTAAGACTTATGAGTCTTAGACTGAGACTTAGGAGTCTTAGACTGAGACTTAGGAGACTTAGACTGAGACTTAGACTGAGACTTAGGAGTCTTAGACTGAGACTTAGGAGACTTAGACTGAGACTTAGACTGGGACTTAGGAGTCTTAGACTGAGACTTAGGAGTCTTAGACTGAGACTTAGGAGTCTTAGAATGAGACTTATGAGTCTTAGACTGAGACTTAGGAGTCTTAGACTTAGACATAGACGGAGTCTTAGACTGAGACTTAGGAGTCTTAGACTGAGACTTAGACAGAGACTTAGACTGAGTCTTAGACTGAGACTTAGACTTAGACGGAGTCTTAGACTGAGACCTAGGAGTCTTAGACTTAGACTTAGACTTAGACAGAGACTTAGACTGAGACTTAGACTTAGACGGAGTCTTAGACTGAGACCTAGGAGTCTTAGACTTAGACTTATACGTAGACGTAGACGGAGTCTTAGACTGAGACTTAGGAGTCTTAGACTGAGGCTTAGACTTAGACAGAGACTTAGACAGAGACTTAGACTGAGACTTAGACTTAGACAGAGACTAAGACAGAGACTTAGACTGAGACTTAGACTTAGGAGTCTTAGACTGAGACTTAGGAGTCTTAGACTGAGACTTAGGAGTCTTAGACTGAGACTTAGGAGACTTAGACTGAGACTTAGGAGTCTTAGACTGAGACTTAGGAGTCTTAGACTGAGAGTTAGACAGAGACTTAGACAGAGACTTAGACAGAGATTTAGACAGAGACTGAGACTTAGGAGACTTAGACTAAGACTTATGAGTCTTAGACTGAGACTTAGGAGTCTTAGACTGAGACTTAGGAGACTTAGACTGAGACTTAGACTGAGACTTAGGAGTCTTAGACTGAGACTTAGGAGTCTTAGACTGAGACTTAGGAGTCTTAGAATGAGACTTAGGAGTCTTAGACTGAGACTTAGACATAGACTTAGACTGAGACTTAGACATAGACTTAGACTGAGACTTAGACTGAGACTTAGGAGTCTTAGACTGAGACTTAGAAGTCTTAGACTGAGACTTAGGAGTCTTAGAATGAGACTTAGGAGTCTTAGACTGAGACTTAGGAGTCTTAGACTGATACTTAGGAGTCTTAGACTGAGACTTAGACTGAGACTTAGACAGAGACTTAGACAGAGACTTAGACAGAGACTTAGACTGAGACTTGGGAGACTTAGACAGAGACTTAGACTGAGACTTGGGAGACTTAGACTTAGACTAATTCAAATTGATATTGGTTTCCTTAAACTCGCGGAAGTTACTTAAAGGTCAAGAATATTGTGAACTGATTCTAACTTTCTTATTAATTTAATCATTTTACAATTATATGATAGTGCCAATGTATATTCACTATCTATTTACTCGTCACTATCTTGTTAAGTTATTTTTAGTAGTAGTACAGATGTATATTCACTATCTATTTACTCGTCACTACCTTGTTAAGTTATTTTTAGTAGTAGTACAGATGTATATTCACTATCTATTTACTCGTCACTACCTTGTTAAGTTATTTTTAGTAGTAGTTCAGATGTATATTCACTATCTATTTACTCGTCACTACCTTGTTAAGTTATTTTTAGTAGTAGTACAGATGTATATTCACTATCTATTTACTCGTCACTACCTTGTTAAGTTATTTTTAGTAGTAGTACAGATGTATATTCACTATCTATTTACTCGTCACTACCTTGTTAAGTTATTTTTAGTAGTAGTACAGATGTATATTCACTATCTATTTACTCGTCACTACCTTGTTAAGTTATTTCTAGTAGTAGTACAGATGTATATTCACTATCTATTTACTCGTCACTACCAACAATAGAACATCTCATACTTTTCAGTATCGAGTGATTTGAAGTCAATCCATCACCCGTATCATTCTGAAACTTCATTTTCTCGATCGCCAATCAATATTGTGGAAGTTGAGGACAATTCTCCAATTGACTTGCAATCTCCACTCACTTCTCCGCTGAAAATCGGCCGGACACCTAAACCTGGTTCAAATGGTCTCTCTCTCTCTCTCTCTCTCTCTCTCTCTCTCCCTCTCCCTCTCCCTCTCCATCTCCATCTCCCTCTTCCTCTCCCTCTCCATCTCCATCTCCCTCTCCATCTCCCTATCCCTATCCCTCTCCATCTCCATCTCCATCTCCCTCTCCATCTCCCTCTCTCCCTCTCCCTCTCCCTCTCTCTGCCTCACCCTCTCCATCTCCCTCACACTCTCCATCTCCCTCTCCCTCTGTCTCATCATCTGTCTCTATCTATGCTTCTTTCTCTCCCTCTCCCTCTCCCTCTCCCTCTCCCTCTCCCTCTCCCTCTCCCTCTGCCTCACCCTCTCCATCTCCCTCACCCTCTCCCTCTGTCTCATCCTCTGTCTCTATCTATGCTTCTATCTCTCCCTCTCCCTCACTCTTTACCTCACCTCTCTCATTATTTCCAGGAATATTCTCTACAATTTTATTTCTTCGCAGGGCCTGAATCCTCAGTGAGATTTGATGCAATCGAAGCTGAAATCAATAAGATTCAGTTGGTGCCTTTCGAGGTACAATTGAAGCGTATCCGTGAACTGGGGTACTGCGTCTCCGTTAAACGTCACATCCTGTTAGTGACGGGTTTCGACCTAAACCAAAGTAGATACACAATTCCTGTTAACTTTACGGAAATACCGGAAATTACTAGTTTAAGAAATATTTGTAATAATAGAATATTTTTAAGTATTTTTTAATAAAATAAATGCAATATTTATTTTCGATTAGTAATTTCATATAGGTAATATTATATTGCATTGTATAAATGGATATATTTATAGTAATATTGTATTGCCTTGTTAATTCTCTGATTAATTGCATAAGTGAGAAATAATTCATTGTAACAATTATTATTATTTTCTAAAATATATTTTAATTATAGAAAGTTGACCAATTGAGTTAAATTCTATACAATTTACACCAAATATCATATTTAATACATTAGTATTCCATCATGGAATTTACGTAATACTTTTTTGAAATTATTCTACAATCAGGAAGACATATATTCTATATTCAATATTACCAAAATGATAATGGTAAATATGTAGGATTTGTGTTATATAGATAATATCTATTGTACTTTATGCGCGGTAATAAATTTACATTGTAATACAATCTAAAATATATTGTTTTCATTGTTAGAATAATTTACCGTTATCTACGCAATAGATTATATATATATATATGTATGCATATATATATGTTTGTATATATATATATATATCTGAAATATACATACATGCATGTCTAAACATACAAATAACAATCAAGATTTATCCATGCAAACTATTTCAATTCTATCGAGGTATTGTCTGACCATTTGAATTATTTTCTTTCAGGAAAAGACTCGCCTCGCAGAGACCACCTTCAACCCGTCACAAAATGTTGTGTTGTTTCACTTTGCTGAAATACTCCGTACAAATGGTCAGTTGAATACACTTCCCCTAGTGTTTTGATCTCAACGATAACTTGTATTGGCATTGAGCTTTCCAAATATATTCGGACTTCCGAAATCTTGTAATATATAAATGTCAAAAGTTCATAAATAATTTGTAAAGGTGTACCAATATTTTTCTGAACTGAAAAAGAATTGTTTTATCATTTTGTTACATTTATTGAAGATGAATTATTTATCCTCGCGTGAATTCATATATCTCCTCTTTTTACAGTATTTTCATAGCATGAGTCAAAATTTGAAGTCTTTATTCTACTCTCTAAATATTTGGAGATATTCACTGAAACAGATTGAAGGCCGTTTCGGAACTGGTCAGTACGTGTCATACAGTTCTGCTAATGTACATCGCCTGCGTTATATTAATAAGACTGGTAATCATCTAAATCATATTTATCATTATATTAAGTAAAATTTCGAATTCTCTTCAATGCTTTTGCTGCCGTTTATCGCAAAAGACGCTTGTTTCGTTCACCGGTGAACTATTTTCGCTTGCAGGCGTTACCTCATATTTTGAGTTCCTGCAATGGTTGATTCTGATGAATGTGCCGACGTTCTTTCTGGTTTTTAGTTTCGTGATTTTTCCGCAACTGCTCAACGGCAATGCCTCGTTAGTCAATGCTACGATTCTCCGAGAATCCTCAAGTTTCAACGGATTGGAGTTGCTGACAGGGGGAGTTAGTACATCTGCAAACTCTAATTGTATTCGGTGGAGTTTTTTAAGGGTTTTCTGATTTTAACGAAAACTAGGAATTAATCATTTTTAAGACTAAGTTTTCTTTCTTTCCAGATAATTTAACCTTTTAACCTCTGTTTACATGATATTTACCTTATAAGCTTATATAATTTGAATCGCATATATCTGGGTATGTTAAAAGTTAGAAAAGGTGTCGTTTCTTTCATTTTAGAGAGCCGCTGCTGAATTAAGACCTTGCTTGCCTATCCAACTCGTGTTAAAAATATAACTTAAATTAATTGTTTTTTATATTTTATTTCTTTTAATAATATTAATTTCGTAAACGTGATAATGTAGTAGTTACGTAATTTGTTTTGTGTTCAATTTCCAGGCATGACACCGAAGAATTCCGCCGAATGTATACGACCCAATAAACTACGTAATCTACGATAACAATTTGAATTGGTGTTCTATCTTAAGTTTTATCTTATCTTAAGTTTTCGCCAACAAATCTCGCAGAATACGTTCACCGACTCGATCCTTTATTACGGCGGATACAGCCACGATTTGCCGATGAAGAAATTAGGCCGGAGTTACCGCATGAAATACGCCTACTTGGCTACCATTTGCTGTTACTACCTGATCACCTTGATTGTACTGGCCAAGAGGTACTTTGCATCAGATCTATTTGAGAGTGTTTTTTTGATGCGCCAATTTTTTAGAATTATCTATTATTTATGATCTCGATTAGTCAAAAGTTAACAACTTTTAGTTTTGAGTATCAAAACCAAACCCGGTGTTATATTGCTTTTAGGAAATCACCTTATTTGGAAGTCTTTTTTCCACAATTCCTTGTAAATTCTAAATTATTATTTAACTAATTTACTATTTCTTCCTTAACCAAGATCCCTCTTCCCTCCAACGCCATTCTTCAATCTTCCTTAACAAAACTCCCTCTTCCCTCTAACACTATTCTTCTATCTTCCTTAAGGGGGTGTGGGGGTGAGGAAATTTTAGAAAAATTTAATTTTTTATTATATAAAATAATAATTTAGTTAATTTTCTATTATATGCTAAAATTTCAGGTTTTAAAATTGAATAAAAACATTCAAATAAAGAATTTTAAAAAGTCAACTCTCAGAAAATATTACTGATTATTTATGTAAATTTCATTAATTTTTATATAAATTAATTCAATTAAACTTTATCTTATAGTTTAACGATTTTTATAATATTAAAACAAAATTAAAGTTTAAAATTCAATGTTTATATTTATATTAAAAGGTCAAAGGGTATGTTTACTTTTCCTATTATTGCATTGTTTATAAAGGTAGAAGCTAGTAAGAGGGATGTAAAAAGCTCATATAATTTTAAATATAATTTTCTCAGTATTTTGAATTTCTAGACTAAAAATCCGATATCTTTTTAGTTTACAGTTCGTTTTCGATAATATTTAAAAATAATGTTTACTATAGTTATACCTAAAATAATTGTGTTCACCATTTTTAGAATTGTTTTAAAAATATTTTATAACAGATTTATAACATTGAAAATTTGTTGAAAAACATATTTAAATTTTGTTCACTAATATTTTTGGCCATATTATATTTTTGCAAAATGTTGAACACAATATTTGTAGACCTGGGTTTCCTCGTTACATTTCAATTCATTTCGTAGAAATCCCAAACATATTCAATGAGATATCAGAATTAGCGTAAGAGTAAAATCCCTATTCTTTTACATTGGATCAATTCTACCCGCTTTAGTTAACTTTCTCCTCATTTTATATTCTACTATACCCCAACAACCCGCTAAATACTTCTCTCTAACCTAATCTTCCATTCCATTCTACATCTTCTTCCGAACTCCCTCGTCATTAACTTCATCTTCCATAATCATCCTCTCCTAACGTAATTTACCTCCGTAAACAGCACCCCAACTTTAACCTTCCTTTAACTCCATTAAACCAATCCACCTTTCCCCAGATTAACCTAACTTAACATTAACCCTGTATTACTACACTACTCCCTTAATCCTCATTTCTTTATATCTTACCTTAATCTTCATGTAAATTTACCAATTCCTTAAACCTCATGTAACTATGCTATATTATATATAACTATACTATCCCTCATATATAAACCAAACACTCCTCTAACTATACTGTATTAATAAGCCTCGTGTAAACCCACCACTCCCTTAACCCTCCTGAAACAATAATCTGTATCTTAACGCCGCCTCCCTTCTCCGCGAAAAGTCTCTCGAAGAGCTACAAACGAAACTTCATAGATTCCCAGAAGTCCGACAGCATATTCTATAGCATTCGCGTGTTTGCCTCATACGATTTCACAGTCACTCGACCCGGTTACCATGACAACAACCACTTTTACCAAGACATCAAGGTTCGCAGCGTAATTCAACCCTCAACTCTCCGTTCTTGTCAATACAGTAAGAACTATATTGTTATTGTTATTGTTGTTGTTGTGTGCAAGTTCGAATGGAAAGCGTAATTAATTATTGGGGCATTGGCGATTAAATGTTTCCACTAAAAATAAAATCTATGATTTAATCTCAGAAAAATCCTATAATTTATAGGAATATAAATTAAATTGAAATTTAATTTGTACAAAATATTTTACATTTATTTCATTGATCTCCTGAAATATGGTTTTTTTTAAAATCTCAAACAAACTACAAAATAAGCGAAAATTACATCGACACTCGGTTCACAGGAGAGACTGGACTCCGAGAAGATGCAATCGCAGGGCAGAACGTTATCGCAGTGGGCTCTGGTTTTGCTAAAGCGGATTTTGATTAACTCTTTGGTTGTCGGGTTACTTTCTGCGTCTTACATTCTAACGGATCGCGTCGCCAACAACTCAAATACGGTAACAGAATTCTGCACGCATTTCAAGCAACCACGCCGATGTCTTGTCGCGAAACTGCGCTCTCCGTAGCTCTCCGTAGCTCTACTGCGCTCCCTCGCTTCGGCTATCCAGAACTCTTACCGAGTTTTGCGTTGAGTACAAAAACTAATCATTTTGATGTCTTCTCTGAAATTGTTTTTAATTTTTAAATTAAATGTTAATTAAATTTTTCACTCACAGAAAAGTGTAAACTCGTGTTAATTTGACAATATGTTCTTAAGTGTATATTTGATTAGAGTATCAAGTAGAATTGATTAGTGAGTATGGAGTTAGTAGGGTAGTTAGTTTAGTAGCAAGTGAATAGGGTAGTTAATAAAGTAGCGAGTATGGAGTTAGTAGAGTGAGAATAAGGAGTAAGCAGGTTAGTGAATAGAGTATAATCTATTTATAGGTAGTGAGTCGAGTAGAGTAGGTGATGAGTAATTAAAATGACTACCTCCTCCCTTCCCTCCTCCCTTCCCTCCTCCCTTCCCTCCTCCCTCACCTCCTCCCATACCTCCTCCCATACCTACTCCCTCACCTCCTCCCATACCTCCTCCCTCACCTCCTCTCTCACCTCCTCCCTCACCTCCTCCCTCACCTCCTCTCTCACCTCCTCCCTCACCTCCTCCCTCACCTCCTCCCTCACCTCCTCCCTCACCTTCTCCCTCACCTCCTCCCATACCTCATCCCTCACCTCCTCCCTCACCTCCTCCCTCACTTCCTCCCTCATCTCCTCCATAACTCCTCCCATACCTCCTCCCATACCTCCTCCCATACCTCCTCCCATACCTCCTCCCTCACCTCCTCCCTCACCTCCTCCCATACCTCCTCCCATACCTCCTCCCTCACTTCCTCCCATACCTCCTCCCATACCTCCTCCCTCACTTCCTCCCTCACCTCCACCATACCTCCTCCCTTGCAGAAGGACTTCTGGAACGAGATGCAAACTCCCTGCACCGTTACAGCCGTAAATCAAATTGTGCCGTTACTCTTCTCTCGTTTAGGAGCTTTCGAAAACTTTGCAACCGATGCCACTCTCGTCTTCCTAACTATGATCAGGTGGCGAGGGCAGTTGTGTTGTAAGGGTGTCGGGAGTAACACGAGGACAGCAACTATAGGAATTACGACGCAACTATAAATAAATTAAATAAATAAATAATTTAAATAAATAAAAATTGAATATCGTAAAAAAAAGTCTCTCATGTAAAATTACGTTTTCATTTCGGTGCCCAAATTATTTATCCACGAGTATTTATGCGATCACCTTGCGAAATCTCATTTATGTCTCTAACATTTAGTTATTACAATTGTCGCAGTTGTATTCCAGTTAAACGCGTTGCATCTCGGCCTCGTTTCAAATCCAATAACATTCCGCATTCCATTCGCAGAACCATTACGCTGAACGTCGTAACCATCGTAGCGCTGTTGAAGTTCTGGTATGGCATGGTGAATTGCGCTACCAAATTGTCCTCCCATTGTGACCTGGTTACCATATTTATTACTTCGTTACTTTTGTGATCTTTTGTGAGCTCTTGTGAACTATGTTCTAGTTTTTTGTGTTTTTATTTATATTTTTAATCATTTAAAATTATCCTTATGAATAATGAATTTCATCTTATAGTTTATCATTATATGCATTATTTATTAATTAAACATAAACCATATATATTAACATACATTATAATATTTAACATACATTTTATAAAACTAATTTTAATTAAAGCAATTTCATATATTTTTTTTCTATTAGTATTCATTTATTTTGAATACAGTATTATTATATCTTAATTCATTTTTGTAGTGTTGGGAGAATTTCATGGGAAGGGAACTATTTAAACTCGTTGTCGTCGACTTCCTATTTGTTCTCGTGGTCACGATTGCAACCGAATTCGTTTGGAGGTTAACTCGTAATATTTATTATAAAATATTTGATTCGATAGCCAACTTTTTTTACAGCCAACTTTTCTTAATTACTGAATAACTTAATTTCAGTTTTATTGCAATGTTCACTTCTTATGGAAAACCGAAATTTGATATTGGAAGGAATACATTAAACTTGATTTATTCTCAGACTTTGATTTGGTTATTCATCGCCGACATATGTTTTCGGTGTCATTGAATAATTGATTCTATTTTTCTTTTGTTGTTTTAAAATTTAAATAAATACATTTATTGTAATAATCTATAACTTTAATATACCATACAAATATTTGTATATAATATCAATTTTAACAATTTCTTCTTATCTTTAATTATATTCTACTTATATAACAATACTTCTATCTAGAGATCACTTATCATTCAATTATTTGTATATAGGTTGGGAAGTTTCTATTGTCCATTTTTACCATTGGTTATGATTTTGAAGTTGTTAGTGATATTCATTTTCAAAAAGGTTAATTTTTCTATACAAATTAATATTGATTATATATTAATTTATTTTTTAACTATTTCTAAATACTCAATAAATATATAACATAAATATATTTATGAGGCAATTATTTGCAATTATTTACATAAATGTTGTGTCTTAAATTAATTTCGTAATATATAGTTTATAAGAGAAAGTAGTTTGTAAATCAGATCCAAATAATTTCCTTTCATAGATAAGCGTCATCAAATTCTGCAAACCATCAAATTGGAGAGGAGGACAAATTAACACGATTATTCTGTTTCTATTATTTGTTTCATTTATATTCAGCTTTTTCGCTGTATCCTATAGCGTGGCATTGTTAGTATGCGTGTTTGTGAGATAGAGATTAGCTTATTGTCTAGACGAGTCATTTCGTTTCACTTTTCAACAACTAAGCCAGCAGTTCATTCCAAAACGGTGTGCGTACACGAATCACATGTCACTAGAGGCACTTAACACTTTAATCCGCACTCTACAGCCTGCGCCCTTCTATTATGTGCGGCCCCTACCACAACCACACTACTATCTACTCGGTGGTCAGTGACCCGGTGAGGATGTGGAAAGATAATAGTCACACTTCTAAAGTCAGTGCATTCATCGTTGATATCGTGGCTTCTACAGCATTCATCGTCGCAATTTTCATACTTATGTGGTTAGAGGTATTTCCGTGGAATGGTCATTCCAGGGTTCAGTTGGTCAATAAATCAAATGTACCCTTTCAAGATATAGAATAATAATACTACTCTATTATCTTTTATAAATTGCTTATTAATATTGTAATTGCTGATTTCTATGTTCTTTCATCCGTAGTACCGTTGCTTATTACACATACTTGAGGGCTCAAACACAAAAGGAACTTGTGCAAAGACTTCAAGTTCAACTAAATCGGGTTTCTTCGAACGCCGCTATAATATTTTCTTTCGTAGAATTAAGACATTTTATTTACATATTTTGAACAGGATACCACCGACAAGTATTACTTAAATAAACTTCTCAAGATTTCATCTACCGGAGCTTGCATAAAGAGGACGCAATCCCCAGGTCAATAATAATCAGACATGCGGCACACGTCTTTTAACCCTGCATTATTTAGCATTATTTAGCATTACTCGACATTCCTGTTTACAAATGAAATATTCATTATTATTTTTGTACTGAATAAATACATTTATTACTATAAGTTCAGACTATTCGATTTTTTTGATTTATATACAATCAATTTTGGCATTAAAAACATATAAAAAATACATAATAGATAAAATATATAAAAAATAGATAATAATAATAATGTAAAATGTAAACTGCGGGTGAACGCTAAGGTCAAAAGGTCAACTGCTTAACAAACAATGAACACATGCTATGTGTAGGTTTCCTAATGTATAATATTCTTGCAAATTAATAATACGAATTATGTATAAAAAAAATTGTAACAATAATAATAATCTTATTTTTTCTTTGTCAAAGGAGCCCTTTTAAAACTTAATGTCGTCGTTTTCGATTTCATTTTCACTTCATCTTCTTCCCAACTTTCCGAACTGTCCATCGACCAACGACCTGTTTATTAAAATTCTATCAAAATATCTAAATAATAATTATAAAGGTTAGAAAAGTGATTAGTTCAAAAAGAAAATCACGTCAAACAAGAAATTTCAGTCGATTGCATGCACCGATTATAATTATTAATGTATTAATATGATTATAAAAATTGGAACATGCAAAAAAAGCGTACTTTAAATAGTTTTCTTTCTTCTACGTCTCATACTATGTTCTGTATACGGACGTATGTAATTTATGTATATAATGTATATTATGTAGATTATATTGATAAGTGATTCAGTGATTTACCTGCAACTTGTTTTGATTTAGCCATAACTTCTTTGGCCAGAATCTGCCTCGCCTCCAAAACTTTCTCTCTTCGATTCCTCTCCTTTTCCATGTCCTCGTGTACATTTTTTCCTTTGTATTCTACTTCGCCCTGGCGCCAATCTTGCAAACTGGTTTAAATCGAATGCTATGTTGAATTCTTCGTTATTTATGTTTATGAAAATATTCTATTATTTGTAGAAAGAAGTTAATTGAAGTTCTTTTTAATGTCAACTGAAAGGTGTACCTTTGTGCTGCTAGAATTTTCTTTATTGAATTAGATTTCTTTAATTGAAATTGTAATTCTAAATCTGTAGGTTCTTCGTCTTTAGAGATATATCTTTCCGGAATATCAACTTTATCAGGAATCATTGACTAGTAAAAGATGGAATCGTAAATAAAAACGCAAACAAAATTGCGTAATTTTAAATTATTTCACCAACGAGTTCATTAATCGTATTCAAATCCACGAAACTGGAGGAACAACTTTTAATAATATTAGAAGATTCCAAGATGGGTCCCTGGTAAAGGGGATAGATGATTTGTCACAGATATTCGTCTAGGGAAATGAAGATAACGTCAAATTCTATTACTAACAGCTGTGTCATCGAAATTGTTTGCATTTTTGTAAATTTCCTCATCGATACTGAAATAAGAAAAATTAATAAAGATGTAAAAAAAATCGTTGTATTTTATTGGTTTGTAAGATACGTTCTGGAAATATTATATACCCATAAGATATAATATACAATACCCATAAGAATTGTAGCTGGTAACAAATTTACTAGCTACGAATCCAATGAAAAGAACTTTAGTGAAATCAATTTACACGACGCGAACCTATCGGGAGACGAAATTGGTGCCTGGGAATTTGTCGTAGGTCTTACGACTGCTACTTGCTCGTGGCTTATATTTGTCAACGATCTCTCGGGAGTTCTGTCGAAGGAATTCTGAATAGTGGATTAAATAAATGAATTATCAAATTCACATAAAATGAATTCTATAACATCGCCGTATAATAAATTATCACTTTGGTTTTAAAACATAGAAATATACATTAAATATATATGAGATTAACTCTTTAAAAGTAACTGAACGTAAAATATTAATATACAATTTATTTGGTTGATATTGGAAAAATATCTATATTTTTATAGAGATATTCGTTTATTTGAAGTATTCACTAAAAAACCTGCGAAATGGATTTTATGGTATTTGGAATTGAATTGAAGGGTCGCGGAGTCATAAGATCTGAAACTCGACGGGTTCTTTCAAAAGAACAATCGAAACTCGACTGTTTCGGTTGTTTTATAACGACTGGTGGTAGGATTTCTTTTTGTTGGCCTGTATTGGAGAAATTAATGAACTTTCCCAAAAGAAAACTTTAAAAATAGTAAACAATATTTTTCTAACAAACTTCTTATATTTATGATAATCTATTTAAATATATTAATAAATATGCATTATTTAAATTGTATTGATTCTTTTATTTGTGGAATTGTAATTAATGAAACTACAAAATATGAATAACTTTTGAAAGTATTGTGTGCCATCCGAGCATCCGTTTGTCTCTCCACCTCTCGCTCGAGTTGTCGCCTGTACTCTTTGCTGTCGTCGTGGGGCTCGGCGACCCCGTAACCTTCGCGCGTCACCGTAACCAGGCGATCCCTCTCCATCTCTCGGATCCTCTCGATTTCGCGTTCTCGTAAATGCTCCACGTCGATTTCATCCGAGGGGCGTGGCCGCGAAGATTCGTCGGATGCGGTGGGCTGCCTAGAGGCCACACCCTCCGGCGGCATCTCTCGAACCTCGTTGCGAGATGTTCCGCGACTCGATATTCCGATGTTTGCGGAGACGGCGGCGTTTCTAGCTTCTGCCGACGGAAACAAAATGTCTGTCGCAGTTTTATTGCGTTCGACTTTCTGAGGAAACAGTTCGTGATTAAGGGCTTACTATTGAGGACTAAGGTTTAGTAGAAGTTACGGAGAGTTTCTCATATGCCGCTTGATACAGTAATTAAGAGAAGAAAACGTGCATACAAAATCAACAACAGTGGTTCATTGTTAAATAATATATTTAGACAAACATTGATTCTACGAGACTTTTGGCCTATTGGGTTATTGGTTTCCGTGCTGTTATCGTTGGAGTTTCTGATCATAACAGTAGAAGCATTGGAGGCGGATACTAGACAATGAAACAGCATATATTATACTTGCAAAGCTAAAGTGATTAAATCATTTATTTAGATCGTTATAAAAATAAAACAAGGTCTAAGATTTTTAAAAATATCCAAATATAATTTATTTTATAATTTCAGGGATTTATTTTTTCTCTTCAAGTTTATTATTAAAAACCAGGATTCATGTAAGTTTCAGTTTCACTAAAAGCTTTAGGAATAAATTTCTCTGCAACTTCAGGTACTGAAAATAAAAAGGTATTATATCCTCTCCTCTCCTCTCCTCTCCTCTCCTCTCCTCTCCTCTCCTCTCCTCTCCTCTCCTCTCCTCTCCTCTCCTCTCCTCTCCTCTCCTCTCCTCTCCTCTCCTCTCCTCTCCTCTCCTCTCCTCTCCTCTCCTCTCCTCTCCTCTCCTCTCCTCTCCTCTCCTCTCCTCTCCTCTCCTCTCCTCTCCTCTCCTCTCCTCTCCTCTCCTCTCCTCTCCTCTCCTCTCCTCTCCTCTCCTCTCCTCTCCTCTCCTCTCCTCTCCTCTCCTCTCCTCTCCTCTCCTCTCCTCTCCTCTCCTCTCCTCTCCTCTCCTCTCCTCTCCTCTCCTCTCCTCTCCTCTCCTCTCCTCTCCTCTCCTCTCCTCTCCTCTCCTCTCCTCTCCTCTCCTCTCCTCTCCTCTCCTCTCCTCTCCTCTCCTCTCCTCTCCTCTACTCTCCTCTACTCTCCTCTACTCTCCTCTCCACTAACCAGTGAAAGGTGTGTATGAATGGTTAGTAATTCGCCGCACACTGTCCATTAGCTCATGAAGGTCACTGCCTTTTATAGCAAGAGTATTTACTACTGTCTCAAGGTTGGCAAGTTCATAGGTCAGCTGTTTACGAACTAGAGAATTTGTCTGCGAGACAATTTTATGGTGAGTAATTTAATAATGAGTAATTTAATACTGTTTTTAATACTCTATTCATAAAATTTAATCTATTTAACTAATTAAATCTATTTATATATTGAATCTATTTTTTAGATTATAATATATTATATATATTTAAGAAATTAGTTCAAATATCAACCATGTACGAAATATAAAGTTTATTTTTGTAATCCTAGCTGTAATCTATGATCTGTACCATGGAAAATTGATAAATTTCTAATATAGATTAGGATTAGAATTAAAATTTAGATTATAAAAACACAAATTTAGATAAGAATTTACATTTAAACACGATTAGTTTTAATTGCTAAAAAAAAGAATTCCCATTAATAAGCAACTTGATGTAGCAGTATGTTGGTCTATTCACGAAATGATATTCACGAATGTTGAAAACGTTAAAAGAGTGACAATACCAACATGACTAATATTATATAAGTGGTGTATTAGGATTCAAATATTGGAGATATCACGAGTTACCGAAATGATATCTCATAAAAATGAGCGTCTGCTAGAATTAGTTAAATTTCAAGAATATTTTGAATATACAAAATGGTCTGGCAACCAACATGTTCAGAATGGGTATCAGCAATCTTCAATTTCAACGACAGCACTTCATTTTCTAGATTACGATTTGTAGCCAGGTCCAATTCCAATTTCTGGATAGGCGATAGCAAAGCAGAGGTAATTATTCAAATCAACTTATATTAGGCTAATTACTTAATATAAACTTTATAGGAACACAGGAAATTACTATTTTATAAAATATTGTTTTGAATTAATATTTAATACAATTATAATGTATTTCATTTCTGTATTATTATAAATATATATACTAATGTCTTAGGGTAAATTTTATTATGAATATTAATACTAGATAGATGTGAATATACCACAAAATAATACGTCAAATACAGATTCTAAAATATCCAATGAATAGATTGCAGGCCGCTATTTTAATTTTAAGCTAAAATGTTGATATATATTTACACATTTTGATTATGAACATAGAAATGTGGTATTCAAATATTATATTTTATAACCATCAACTACATTATTTAATTTATTATGTTGAAATATAATAAATTATTTATACTTGATATCAAAATTGTATAATTGAGTAATTCTTTAGTGGATAATAAAAAATTTTAATTTAATTCTTTATTTCATTAGCTGAGAATAATCGTTTACAATTTAAACGAATATCGTTTCCTTTCGATATTTATAATTTTACTGCCCGATTTTGATGGACATTGCAGTGGACATGAACACTCAATGTACAAGAGTAGCAATTGATTCGAATACCAATTGTTTTAAATTCTCATAGTTTGTTATTTACAGAGAGAATAGCGAGGATGGAATAAACAATGCTAAACCTTGTTTACAATGATATGCAGTAGAGACAACTGTAACTGCGTACACAGTTAACTCTATTGTTTAACTCTATATCTATTGTTTACCGACTTTCCACAGTAACCTTTGACCTCTTCGCCATTTGCGTTTTCAGGGATTCGAGTTCGGCGACCATACAGCTCATCTTCCTCTGGATATCTTTAGCCTTGCAAGAGTCGACCTCGTTGCTCTCCGCCGTACCTAGATCCAACACGGACTTCTCGATGATGTTCTAGCGAAAGATGGGCGTTTAGGCAACGGATTTCTAGACAACTAGACAAAGCAACTTTTCTAAACTCTTATATTAAATATAAATATAATATAATTTCAAAGCATATGACAAAAGAATGTAATAATACGTCCTGAACTTGGTTACTTGGTTTACAGATTTACGGAATGTTTGTATATGTAAACTACAAATGTTTAAATACGAGATTCTAATCTATCTTAGATTTAACTTTAGATCTATTTCAACTTATCTTAGATCTATTTCAACTTATCTTAGATCTATTTCACCTTATTTTAGATCTATTTCAACTTATCTTAGATCTATTTCAAAATATTGCATGTCAATTTCAACAAATCTTAGATTAATTTAAATTTATACTGTATAAATTCAAACCTAGATAATCTATACAAAAGTATATACTAACTCTATTTTGATCTATATTAGATATAGATACTAACTTGATCTTCTTGCATATTGTTGATAGTGATTTTCTCATTTTGAATCTCAAGATCGGAATTATGTAAAATTTCTAATTTTCCCTACAAAGATTCATTCTATATTAAATCCCTAAATATATTATGATATTTTGTTAAATTACATTTTAATTATAACATTTGATAATTAATTGAATATAACTGAAAACTGCGTCTATTTAAATTATATAGATTGTTTAAGAAATTTAATTAAAATAGTAGTAATCGTTTAATTAATTAAAGTGTAACTTAGGATTGTAATTAGACAGTTTACATTCAGGCACTCTCCAATAGTGTATTACATAAATACTATACAATTATAAAGAGTGAATCTGAGTTTGGGTTCAAATAAAGTACTTGTTGAATGGTATTAATCTAAAGTGAGGTCAGGCTAGAGGTCAACACCTGTATCATTGTCTTCACGACGCTTTCATCGGCGTTCATAGCGGGTTCGATGGTTTCGACGCGTTTTAGCTTCTTTTCAATGTTGTGGTCGATGGAGACGATGTTACCGATCAAAGAGAGAAGTGGGCGGTTCACTTCAATCTGTCAGAGGTCAGAGGTCAGAGATAGGTTGCACGAAAATAATATTTTAAATAATACATTTAAATACATAAATGCAATAAACTGAAATTAAACTCAAATATCAATAAGTTAAAACCCAATGGAAAACTGAAACTAAAGTTTTGAAATTTAAATAAAGTATTGCAGTGATTTAGACATAAGTTAAAAGTTACGATGCTATTAAAGAAAGAGTAGCACATTGCTAACCTGTCTAGAGAGTTCATCTTTCTGTTTCAATAACTGCGAAAATTCATCTGAACCACTGAAAATGTAGCCAAATGGTAAATTTTCAAAAGTTCTGAATTCTGGCGATAATACAGCTGTATGGAATTACTAAAACTGGGCCAAAGTCTACTGTACTAACTAGCCCTCGCATTATTGAATTGCTCAAACTAGGCCAAAGTCTACTGTACTAACTAGCCCTCGCATTATTGAATTGATCAAACTGGGCCAAAGTCTACTGTACTAACTAGCCCTCGCATTATTGAATTGCTCAAACTGGGCCACAGTCTACTGTACTAACTAGCCCTCGCATTATTGAATTGCTCAAAATAGGCCACAGGGTTTTACACTAACTGATTCTTATTTGCGGCCAGCTGCTTCATGTAGTAAAGTTTTTCTTGTTCGAGGAATGCTTGGTTCCTCTTCAGTTTGATCAGCAAAAGAAGGATGTCCTCATGCTGGTAGCGGTGGCAGAGAATTACGGTTACCATGGTTACCGATATTAGATAAGGATTGAGCATTAACAATAAATCACACAAAGCCAGAATACATTTCTTGGATTATTTCTTGGGATAGGATAATAGTAAGTTGTGTCGAATGAGATACATGATCAGCGAAGCATGAAATCGAGAGCGAGAGAATGTGGCTTACAATAATGTCGTCGCTAGTATAACTTGAAGAGATAATCAATATGAAATAGCCAAGTAGTCAATATATTTTATTTAATGGGTACCGCAGATCTAATGAAATTTGAATATGGAAAATAAAAAGATTTGACGAGTTAGGTATATTACTTAAGAACTACGTAATGGAGCGGCTGGTGGTTCTACTGACATTTTTAGCAACGAGGTCTTTGCCATGTACTTTCACGGGATGAGATTCGATTGTTGTCTCCGCCTTCCTGGAAGAGAATCCTGCAAATCACGATTTGAAGTGAAATCTATATCTGTTACATGTCAGCTAGTGAAACTGTAATCATTGAGAGCCTTACCACATCACACCCTTCCTCTGCACCCACTACTTTAACCCTATAAACCTCATAGTCACTGCATACACTACATTTCACCACATACTATACAGAACTCCCTCCTTATTACCTCCCTCAGTTCCAACCTCAGCTCCCACCTTGACCTGTCCCTAAATACCGCTTCAGTCCCCACATCAACCCCTTCCTCAGCCCCCAGATAAGCCCCCACCTCAAACTCTACCTCAGCAACCAGATAATCCCCACCTCAGCCCCCACCTTGACTCGTCCCACAGTACTGCTTCAATCCCCACATCAAACCCTACCTCAGCACCCAGATAATCCCCACCTCAGCCCGCAGATAAGCCCCCACATCAAACCCTTCCTCAGCAACCAGATAAGCCCCACCTCAGCCCGCAGATAAGCCCCCACATCAACCCCTTCCTCAGTACCCAGATAAGCCCCCACATCAACCCCTACCTCAGCACCCAGATAATCCCCACCTCAGCCCCACCTTGACTCCTCACTCAGTACCGCTTCAGTCCCCACATCAACAACTTCCTCAGCCCGCAGATAAGTCCTCACCTCAAACCCTACCTCAGCCCCCAGATAAGCCCCCACATCAACCCCTACCTCAGCACCCAGATAATCCCCACCTCAGCCCGCAGATAAGCCCCACCTCAAACCCTACCTCAGCACCCAGATAATCCCCACCTCAGCCCCCAGATAAGCCCCCACATCAACCCCTATCTCAGTACCCAGATAAGCACCCACATCAACCCCTACCTCAGCACCCAGATAATCCCCCACCTCAACCCCTACCTCAGCACCCAGATAATCCCCATCTCAGCCCCCAGATAAGCCCCACCTCAAACCCTACCTCAGCACCCAGATAAGCCCCCACCTCAGCCCCCACATGAGCACCATACCTTCGGTGAGGTAATGCAGGGTGTCGTTAGCGTCGAGGGTGCTGGTCTGAAGGGCTGCAATCATGCGATTATCTCTCACCATTCGCATGAGGACATTGTGTCCGTGTTCGCTGGTCCTTCGGGTGGGGTTTTCGTAGGCTGCGGAGATATCGGAGTCCAGCGACATGGGGTTCTCCGGCTCTGGCAGGGGTTAGCGCTAGAATTATCTACTAAAACTTTTATGACTAACCTACTAATTCTATCAACTAGTAACATTAATAAAGTAATTACTAATATTATTAGAGTAACTACAAATATTACTCAAGTAACTACAAATATTACTAAAGTAACTACTAACATTACTCAACTACTAATATTACTAAAGTAACTACTAATATTACTCAAGTAACTACTAATATTACTCAAGTAACTACTAATATTATTAAAACAACTGCTAATATTATTAAAGTAACTACTAACATTACTAATAAATAACTACTAATATTACTAAAGTAACTACTAATATTACTAAAGTTACTACTAACATTACTAAAGTAACTACTAATATTACTAAAGTTACTACTAACATTACTAAAGTAACTACTAATATTACTAAAGTAATTACTAACATTACTAAAGTAACTACTAATATTACTAAAGTAACTACTAATATTACTAAAGTAACTACTAATATTACTAAAGTAACTACTAACATTACTCAAGTAACTACTAATATTACTAAAGTAACTACTAATATTACTAAAGTAACTACTAACATTACTAAAGTAACTACTAACATTACTCAAGTAACTACTAATATTACTAAAGTAACTACTAATCTCTAACAAAGAAAGTAACCACTAAATAAAAACATTTTCGGCGAACATTAAAATGTGCACTTAATACTAAAATGTCAACTAACTCGGTTTATTATTATTGGTGTTATTGCGTTGGGGTCCCTGGGCGGAGTAGTAGGTGGAGCTATTCGCCGGGGCACAGTAGAGCTCGTCGTCTCCGGGGGCCGGAGCAAATCGCACGCCGTGGGGCGTTGGCTGTTGCGTTGCCGGCGGCGGAGGCAATGAATTCGAATGTTCCGATTGGTAGAGTTGAGAGTCGGAAGTCGGTGGGACGTAAGAAGGCATTTCATTTCGGTGTAGCTGTCGTGATTCTTCTTTTTGCCAGTTGGTATCCCCGTAACCTGCATTATTCGTTACGTCGTCTCTATATCCTCCACTATTGACTCTATATTCTCCACTATCTACTCTATATTCTCCGTTTTCGGATCTATATTCTCCATTATTCCCCATATCAGCTCTATATCCTCCATTATCGCCCATATCAGCTCTATATCCTCCATTATCGCCCATTTCAGCTCTATATCCTCCATTATCGCCCATATCAGCTCTATATCCTCCATTATCGCCCATATCAGCTCTATATCCTCCATTATCGCCCATATCAGCTCTATATCTTCCATATTCGCCAGTATCTTCTCTATATCCCGTATTTTCTCCCCTTTCGCTTCCGTTGTCTCCGTAGCCACGGTTACCGCGGGGATATACGGCATATCCTGCCATCTCCTCGCCGTACCCCGGTTCTACGGGCTCGTCTCCGGCGGCTTCACGATAAACCGCCTCGGGTTCGCCGGCGTAGGGGAAATTGGCGTTTCCTCCGTACTGGTCGTCGGAGGGTTGACGCTGGGAGGCGCGCGACCCCTTGCGTAACGGCACCGCGTAGGTGGCGTCGGCGTCGGGCGGGGCGTGGCGCGACGACGGCCGAGTTGGGGGTCGAGTTGGGGGTCGAGTTGGGGGTCGAGTTGGGGGTCGAGAAACGGGTCGCGAGTTCGGAGCTTCGTAGAAGTCTTCGTCTTCGGGGAGGCCGTGTCCGGTGTGATGGGACACGGGTCGCTGGGCCTGTATGGGAGAGGAGTGAAGCATCGAGCATTGTTCAGGAACACGACCTTTTGCCTCCCATTCCTTACTCTGTACACCCTCGCTACTTAATTTAATTACTATTACCCACTCTTTACCTTTCCATAAGAACTTTATTTACACAATTCAGTGGAGTTGTCTGAGGTAGTGTAAATAATCAAATAGAAGTGTTGTATAGTATGATAAAGTTATATATATATATATATATATATCTATATATGTATATATATATGTTGTAATGTGTATATTTTGTTTAATGTTATTTTTGTTATATTAAACGTGTCTAGATATTGGACCAATATTGTTGGTATAATAAACATTCGTGTTTTATAATTGTTTTATCTCGTATTAAATTACTTATCGGATTATAAGCTTATCAAATAAATAATGTTTATAAATACTTCATTCAATTATATATATATATATATATATATATATATATATATATATATATTAATGAATACATATGCACCATACCATACAAACTTCTATGAAAGTTAAAATGATATTTAGCAAGTTTGTCTAGCAAAACTAATTCTCACATATGATTGACGAGGGTGAAGAAATCAATAAGGAGTATAAGGTGTTTAGTGAAAGGGTCTAACGGGATATAAGGTGTAAGATGGTGTAGCGTTGTGTGTTACACCCTTTTACACCATACCTCATCGTACATCCTCAAACCCAAACCCTATTAGCTTACACTTACTGAGATGTTATGCGAGGGGGATTAATGTAAGTTGGTATAGAGTAAGACGGTGTAAAGTGAAAATGGTGTAAAGTGAAAACGGTGTAAAGTGAAAACGGTGTAAAGTGAAAATGGTGTAAAGTGAAAATGGTGTAAAGTGAAAACGGTGTAAAGTGAAAATGGTGTAAAGTGAAAGAGGTGTAAAGTGAAAACGGTGTAAGGTGAAAGAGGTATAGAGTAAGACGGTGTAAAGTGAAAACGGTGTAAAGTGAAAATGGTGTAAAGTGAAAAGTGAAAGAGGTGTACAGTGAAGACGGTGTAAAGTGAAAACAGTGTAAAATGAAAGAGGTGTAAGAGAGTGAAAGGAGAGTAGGTGTATGATATTATTTGATATGTTGTAAGAGGAGAGAGATTAATGTGTTATATGATACGGTATAAGGTGTAATGTAATGATATTAGAGGGTATTAGTAGGGTATTGGTAGGGTATTAGAGGGTATTAGTAGGTTATTAGTAGGGTATTGGTAGGGTATTGGTAGGGTATTAGTAGGATATTAGTAGAGTATTAATAGGGTATTATTAGGGTATTATTATGATAGTAATAGGATATTAATAGGGTATTAGTAGGATATTAGTATAGTATTATTAGGGTATTATTAGGGTATTATTAGGGTATTATTAGGGTATTATTAGGGTATTAATAGGGTATTAATAGGGTATTATTAGGGTATTAATAGGGTATTAGTAGGGTATTAGTAGAGTATTAGTAGGGTATTAGTAGGGTATTAGTAGGATATTAGTAGGATATTAGTAGAGTATTAGTAGGGTATTATTAGGGTATTATTATGATAGTAATAGGATATTAATAGGGTATTAGTAGGATATTAGTATAGTATTATTAGGGTATTATTAGGGTATTATTAGGGTATTATTAGGGTATTATTAGGGTATTAATAGGGTATTAGTAGGGTATTATTAGGGTATTAATAGGGTATTAGTAGGGTATTAGTAGAGTATTAGTAGGGTATTAGTAGGGTATTAGTAGGATATTAGTAGGATATTAGTAGAGTATTAGTAGGGTATTAGTAGGGTATTAGTAGGGTATTAGTAGAATATTAGTAGGGTATTAGTAGGGTATTAGTAGGATATTAGTAGGGTATTAGTAGGATATTAGTAGAGTATTAGTAGGGTATTAGTAGGGTATTAGTAGGATATTAGTAGAATATTAGTAGGATATTAGTAGAGTATTAATAGGGTATTAGTAGGATATTAGTAGAGTATTAATAGGGTATTAGTAGGATATTATTATAAGACAGTGAGAATAGTACTTTATGGTATTATAGAGAAATAACTGAAAATAAATAATTTTGTAATATAGTTGTATTACAGAAACTTGAGCAAACTATAGTATATTGTAAAGGTGAAGGTTATAAACCACAGTAGAAAGTTGTAGAAAGTTGTAGAATGTTGTAGAATGTTGTAGAATGTTGTAGAATGTTGTAGAATGTTGTAGAATGTTGTAGAATGTTGTAGAAGGTTGTAGAAGGTTGTAGAAGGTTGTAGAAGGTTGTAGAAGGTTGTAGAAGGTTGTAGAAGGTTGTAGAAATTTGTAGAAGGTTGTAGAAGGTTGTAGAAGGTTGTAAAATATTCAATGTATATGCTAGCTGGGTGTATTAGTAGAGATGTTAACAGCAAAACAGTATATTCATAACAAAGGATTAGAAATAGTAAAGAGAAAAATACATTATCAGTTTGTGAAATCAAAGTATTTGCCTGTAATGAATGTCGATTTAAATGTATGCAGACATATCTACGAGTAATTACGTCTGAATATTTAGACGTACATTAAATTGCGTCTATATATAGATCTAAATATAAATACTTGTATATTGTGGCAGGTATTTAAATGAACAACTAAGGTATGTTGTTAAACATGAACAGCGGAGAAATGTCACAATGAACCGATGTCATTTTGTTGGTAATTTACGATTTTATGTAGCGGAATTAGGACGGAGGGTTTTCAAATCGTAAAACGGTTGCCTTGGTAACCGTTTAAACGGTAAACGCGTAAAGTAAATTGCTATCGTTGAATATACTGGAATGTAATTTGAGTAGTCAATTGATTATAAACCAAATGATGAGATTTTGTTAACTCAAATAAATCATAAATTTTTAAACATTTATTTTCACAGAATTATATAAAATAGAGACAATAAAGACGAATATAAGCTAATATAATATTTATTAATCTTAGTATTTATTAATTTAGATAAATAATTGCTAGTGACTAATATATTTTAATAATTAGAGTTTTTTCATTTCACATATTTACATAAGGTTAACATTGCGTAGTTACTCAAGTAGGATTTCATTTAAACAGATGATATCATATATTCATTTGTATTCATATAATCAACATAATACATAACACATTATCTATCAATTTTATGTATTCCAAATATATTAAATGATCTCTAATTAAATCCATATTATGAAATATAATTACATTATATTTTATAGAATATTATATTGTATTGAATGTTATATTGTATTGAATGTTATATTGTATTGAATGTTATATTCTATTGAATGTTACATTAGCTGAGTATGAGTGTATGTGTAATTCACTTTATAGTATAGAAATTATACATTTCATATTATTATAAACATAATTATAATATAATGAATGTATTTTCTAATATTATTATATCCTGCTGTATATAACCTATATATACCTGAACACTTATAAATAATGACTGTATGTTAAATGACATTAACTGGTTAAAAACATACTGATAATTAGATTTACGCCAACGATTAGAAGGTAGAATATATAGCGCTAATCAAAACAAACAAAAGATTTCCCTACTATTGTGATATATGCTTATGTAAGCAAAGATGCAATTGAAGTTAAAATTTCGTATTTCTTGAGAATATTCTCTAGAAATGCCAAATAAAGAAATATAACTTGATGTGAAATAGTCATAAAATATTCGCTACTTCAAATATTAATATTAATAATATTATGTATTATTTCTAAAGTTAAATTAAATATAACTCATAATAATACTAAATTCCATAGTAATTCAAAGAATCGCGTAATTAATAGCGTATGAATAAGATTAACCTTATTTCCAGTGTTTTGATTGGTCGCCGGATGATTCGCGGATCTCGGGTATTTCGGAGGTGCGTCGGATACATAGTGTTCGCTGTGTGTTCTGGTGCCTGGTGGTACCGGGGCTGACCACTCATCGACACCCATTGTCGTGGATAGGCAACGAATTTACTAAGCTGGAGGTTCTGTGAGGTCAGAGGTTTGTAACTTTAAGAGAGTTTGTAGAGAAGTTATTTAATAGTTTTGTAAACTTCAATGATTAGATAATATAAAAGAAAGTATATAATGCATGGATTGTTCGTAACATTACCTGGATTGTTTACAGATTGATTACATAAATATTATAAAATTATAAAAAATTCATTGATCAGTAAACTTCTATTTCGATAAATAAATGAGTTCAAAAACTAATCTAATTAGCAATAAAAATCGCCTGGATTTAAATTACTGTGACAGATACTCAATATAAATAATTCAGCGGAATTAAAGAACCAATATTTATATAGATGGTTGGTAGACAGTTCATATCACCAGAAAGGAGTGTGACACTTGTCAGAGATACCTTGTCAGGAATAGGTGTTGGGGTGGATGTTGGGGTTGGTGTTGGAGTGGATGTTGGGGTTGGAGTTGGAGTGGATATTGGAGTGGATGTTGGAGTGGATGTTGGAGTGGATGCTGGAGTGGATGTTGGAGTGGATGTTGGAGTGGATGTTGGAGTGGATGTTGGAGTGGATGTTGGAGTTGATGTTGGAGTGGATGTTGGAGTGGATGTTGGAGTGGATGTTGGAGTGGGTATTGGAGTGGGTGTTGTAGTGGGTGTTGGAGTGGGTGTTGGAGTGGGTGTTGCAGTGGGTGTTGGAGTGGGTATTGGAGTGGGTGTTGGAGTGGGTGTTGGAGTGGGTGTTGGAGTGGGTGTTGGAGTGGGTGTTGTAGTGGGTGTTGGAGTGGGTGTTGGAGTGGGTGTTGGAGTGGGTGTTGGAGTGGGTGTTGCAGTGGGTGTTAGAGTGGGTGTTGCAGAGGTTGTTGAAGTGGATGTTGGAGTAGGTATTGGAGTGGATGTTGGAGTGGGTGTTGTAGAGAGTGTTGGAATGGGTGTTGTAGAGGGTGTTGTAGAAAGTGTTGTAGAGAGTGTTCTAAAGGGCGATGGAGGGCATTGGTAAGGGTGTTGGTAAGGGTGTTGAAAAAGGTGTTACAGAGCATATTAACAATTATTTATCTGCTATCGACAATATTAGTATACGTTATAATAATATAATAATAACAATGGTCAGGTGTCGATTGCAGATAAATAATTGTTAATATGCTCTGTAACACCTTTTTCAACATCCTTACCAACACCCTTACCAACACCCTTACCAACACCCTTACCAACACCCTTACCAACACCCTTGCCAACACCCTTACCAACACCCTTACCAACACCCTTACCAACACCCTTACCAACACCCTTACCAATGCCCTCTCCAGATTAATTATAATTAATCTATTGATGAAATAACATTTAGATTGTGTAACGATTGTTATTGTAAGATACATATTCCAGAGGAAAGAAGAAAAGATAAGCCTGTTCATAATTGACGTTCATTAATAAACTTTGCACTCCATTTAATAATTCATATTTATAAAATACGGGATATACAAATAATTAATGCATTAGTCAGAAAAATTTGAAAAACATTTTCACGATTGAATTCTTAAAAATCACAATTAAATACTGATATTGTATTAAGATTAAGGTCAATGCCATTTTGTAGGAATTGAATGCTGGAGATCAGATTAAACTGTACCATGCATAGAGAAATAGGAGAGGCATTACACTAACATAACTAAACACAGCAAACATCTTAGACAAAGTAACAGTGTAAAGTGACATTGTAAAGTGACATTGTAAAGTGACAGTGTAAAGTGACATTGTAAAGTGACAGTGTAAAGTGACAGTGTAAAGTGACAGTGTAAAGTGACAGTGTAAAGTGACAGTGTAAAGTAACAATGTAAAGTGACAATGTAAAGTGACAGGGTAAAGTGACAGTGTAAAGTGACAGTGTAAAGTGACAGTGTAAAGTGACATTGTAAAGTGACAGTGTAAAGTGACAGTGTAAAGTGACAGTGTAAAGTGACAGTGTAAAGTGACAGTGTAAAGTGACAGTGTAAAGTAACAATGTAAAGTGACAATGTAAAGTGACAGGGTAAAGTGACAGTGTAAAGTGACAGTGTAAAGTGACAGTGTAAAGTGACAGTGTAAAGTGACAGTGTAAAGTGACAGTGTAAAGTGACAGTGTAAAGTGACAGTGTAAAGTGACAGTGTAAAGTGACAGTGTAAAGTGACAGTGTAAAGTGACAGTGTAAAGTGACAGTGTAAAGTGACAGTGTAAAGTGACAGTGTAAAGTGACATTGTAAAGTGACAGTGTAAAGTGACAGTGTAAAGTGACAGTGTAAAGTAACAATGTAAAGTGACAATGTAAAGTGACAGTGTAAAGTGACAGTGTAAAGTGACAGTGTAAAGTGACAGTGTAAAGTGACAGTGTAAAGTGACAGTGTAAAGTGACAGTGTAAAGTGACAGTGTAAAGTGACAGTGTAAAGTGACAGTGTAAAGTGACATTGTAAAGTGACAGTGTAAAGTGACAGTGTAAAGTGACAATGTAAAGTGACAGTGTAAAGTGACATTGTAAAGTGTCATTGTAAAGTGACAGTGTAAAGTGACAGTGTAAAGTGACAGTGTAAAGTGACAGTGTAAAGTGACAGTGTAAAGTGACAGTGTAAAGTGACAGTGTAAAGTAACAATGTAAAGTGACAATGTAAAGTGACAGGGTAAAGTGACAGTGTAAAGTGACAGTGTAAAGTGACAGTGTAAAGTGACAGTGTAAAGTGACAGTGTAAAGTGACAGTGTAAAGTGACAGTGTAAAGTGACAGTGTAAAGTGACAGTGTAAAGTGACAGTGTAAAGTGACAGTGTAAAGTGACAGTGTAAAGTGACAGTGTAAAGTGACAGTGTAAAGTGTAAAGTGACAGTGTAAAGTGACATTGTAAAGTGACAGTGTAAAGTGACAGTGTAAAGTGACAGTGTAAAGTGACAGTGTAAAGTGACAGTGTAAAGTGACAGTGTAAAGTGACAGTGTAAAGTGACAGTGTAAAGTGACAGTGTAAAGTGACAGTGTAAAGTGACAGTGTAAAGTGACAGTGTAAAGTGACAGTGTAAAGTGACAGTGTAAAGTGACAGTGTAAAGTGACAGTGTAAAGTGACAGTGTAAAGTGACAGTGTAAAGTGACAGTGTAAAGTGACAGTGTAAAGTGACAGTGTAAAGTGACAGTGTAAAGTGACAGTGTAAAGTGACAGTGTAAAGTGACAGTGTAAAGTGACAGTGTAAAGTGACAGTGTAAAGTGACATTGTAAAGTGACAGTGTAAAGTGACAGTGTAAAGTGACAATGTAAAGTGACAGTGTAAAGTGACATTGTAAAGTGTCATTGTAAAGTGACAGTGTAAAGTGACAGTGTAAAGTGACAGTGTAAAGTGACAGTGTAAAGTGACAGTGTAAAGTGACAGTGTAAAGTGACAGTGTAAAGTGACAGTGTAAAGTGACATTGTAAAGTGACAGTGTAAAATGTAAAGTATATAGTGCATAATGCAAAGTGTAAAGTGTAAAATTTATAGTGCAAAGTGTAAAGTGTAAAATGTACATTGTACATTGTACATGCCTAAATAATAATAAGTTATGCCAGATTAAATGTCAACATCAAATTTAATCACATAAAAATAGAAATGTCAGGAGAGTATGAAATACGTTGTAAGTGATATAGTCAGGTGGTATACTTTGACCTTACCCCAGTCACAATAGTATTTGTAATAAGTGCACTTTTTAACAAACATTCCAATGCATACAAATGTGTATATAAATCATCGGGCATATGTAACCTAGTTGTACGTATTGCGTTACATTAAAATTAATGAAAGTAACGGAGCAATGAGTTTTTGAAACTGAAAAACAATAAGATTAGTTTGTGAAACAGCAAAAGAAATTAGAGTGTAGTGGCCGTCATTATTGCTAAGAAATAATAAGTTTTTCTATTCAAATAGTGAATGCGAGTCTCACATCATTGATTGGTGTTAATACCAATGCCAGATGACAGTAGGGCATTGAAAAATTCACAAATATTCTATTTTTTTAAATGATTACTGGAAATTTATATAATGAAATTATAATGATATTATATAATTAATATATTATTTAATATTTAAAGTTAATAAAAAAAATATAACATTTTAAAATTCAACACATTGAATTTTGGAGTTTTCTAGGGCAAATCTATTAAAGATTGCGAGAAAAGAATTTAAATTGTAATGCGATTTAGAATTCAATTAACAATGTATTGTTTAAAACTAAGCCTCCACATTGAAAATGTATGTTGTTACCATTTTCAAAATTAATTGTAATATTAAAATCATAAGTGATTTTATATTTATTTTGATAAATAATAAGTTAAAAACATTAAAGTTTATTTATAGAATTAATATTCAATAGAATTTCTATATTCATTTTATGGGATATATATACATATATAACCGTAGTATGGATAGATATTATTGATTATTTTAACTAGTGACGGAGTGACATATTTATCTTAGGATAATATTCGCTGATATCATTGAGCTAATATTAATAAAAGGGTTTCAAATCGGAAATAAATTCACAAAATATTAATTCATTTAAAAATATTAATGATATTATTTACGAAATACAGTTTACTAATTAAATAACTTCAAGAAAATAAAGTGAAGGGTAAAGTACAAAGCCTTCATTATTCTAAAGGAATATCTAAGGAGACAAAGAAGAAACCCATTTACTATTCATTCCAATCTGCACTGAAAATAACAAATATTTCTATTTTTTGATCATATTTATAGAATTGTGCTTATAAAAAGATATTTGCATTCACTTTGATTTTAACATTCCCAAAGATTGAAAAGTAATCAATAATTCCTATAAATACGCAAATATTCATGGTTAATAACTTTACTTTTGCGAAAGCTATTCTCAACGTACTTCTGTTCAATATATATCTACGGTATTCATTTAAACTTTAATTCATTATGCTATCACAAAGTAATATCGGGATCGTAAGAATCGTACCTTTTATCAGAATATTTAGAACATTATATTATTTACGATAATATTTGAAAGTTTTTAAAATAATTTAATTATAATTTGATAAATAAGATAAATATGAATTCAACTCACAAGTATGAGTAAATTCGTTAATAAATCAACAGAAATGCAAACACATTGTATTAAGGCATATTAGAATGACATTTTTGACGTTTACAAAAAAATTGTAAATTTTGTGACTCACTTGATTTTTTCTTAACATTTAATGTCTTCTTATTATTTATCTACGAATTTTAGCACACAAAATCTTTCCAAATAAATTATTTCTAATTAAAACATCGATTTCAAAATTCACCAACTAAAACTATACTTCGCTAAATTAAAAAGTTATTTAATATTATATAATATTATAAGTTCCTTATGTAATATTATTTTATGTAATATAATATTCATATTGAATAATGTACGTACATTTACTACACATTACTTAGCCATTAATTATACTTATATATTGTAATATAATTATACTACAACAAATTATATTATTATTATCCCTGTAGATGGGTTAATATATTCATTTGTTATTAATATAGCTATTACTGTTCATAATTAATAATATATTTTGATTTTTACAGATTACAAGCATAAAATAATAATTACTATTATACATGTAAAAAATATGACCATTAAAAATAATATTGTATTATTCGATTAATTATATATTAATTGATATCTATATAGAGCATATCATTACAAAAATATATTAGTTAATAATTATTACTATAATTATTAATTATAAATATTAATATAATTATTATAATAAACCTAACACAGTTATACTATAATATAATTATATTAATTTTGACATAAGAGTATATACTATATAGTATTCTGTATAATACAATTCAATAATCATTATAAAATATAAACTTCAAGTTAGATAATTCGATAGTATAATTGAAATTGATAAGATCTAATAAATCATCTAGTAAATTTAGTAAATTTAAATGTTTACCTTTTTTATCGTAAAATTCCAAAATTCATGAATGAATCTCTTTAACTCTTTTATGAACTAAATTCAAAAGAATAAATACTTGAAATATGTATCCTATTTGTAAGGTTGTTTAATCGAGAATGCAATATTTATTAAAATCTAATAGCAATTTCCTAAAATTACAATTTCATTAAGTAAAATAAAAACAGGAAATATATACAGGTGAATTATAAATATTCGTTTTAAAAATCGTACTCATTTGTGGATACGCTTCGTTGCCCTTTTGATTGACGTTGAAATAGAACAAAGTCATTGAATGACGGATATTGCGCAATCTTACAATTTAATAACACTTCGAATAACATTTAAAATCATTCCATTAATTAATGATGCCCTGAACTATATGATGGATATGCTATTGTGAAATACTATACAATCATGAACATATATCAAATTTATATCTGAAATAACATAGTTGGCATGTTTATATACTTATTATATAAATATATATATATATATATATATATATAATTATATATGTATATATATAAATATTATATATATACAATAGTATACTATAGTATGCTATCTATATGATTATTTATAATGTTCATAATATGTAACTTATACATATTCTGTAGAATGTATATATTCGACATAAGTATAAGTGTAGAATAATAGTATTACTATATATATATATATATATATATATATATATATATATATATATATATATATATATATATATATATTAATTACGTAAATATTAATTACGTAAATATTAAACAATATATTTCTCTAATTATTCTCAAATTATGCATCATGGGAACATTTTCCAAAAAATAAGTGTTTACATTTGTGTTATTTAAATGGTTTGGTATATAATGAATATAAAGTCTAAAATGTATATAAGGTATACAATATATTCTATTCGCATTATTTATATTATTTTATGATTTTTTATTGCAAATAATATTATTAATATTCAAATACCATTATGGATCATAGTACAGTGTACGCGATATCTACTATACATTTCACAATCCACTTACCAAATTGATCTTGAATCTGTCTCTGATAAAACAATATGATTCAATTGTAATTAAAACTGCCTGAACCTAACATCACTAATCTGCTGGACTTTCACTGCGAGAGGATATTTACAGCACGTAACTATTGAAGTCTACTTCACAGGTAATCAACCCAGTGATCAAATTAGCTACCACTCCTTTCCTATCTTAATATCGATCATGCCGTTACCGTCACCACAATAAAGTGTATACTTAACCATTAAATACACAGTTTAATTCCTTTTTTTCACTTACTCATTCTACTTAATGGTAATAGTACTGAATACTAAATTGTATATCTGCAATGATGCTTTCCACAACGTTGTAGTTATAGCGGATTAATATTTTTTATCAAATATTCAATTAGTTTGGCTATTTAGTTTAGTTTCCATACATATTCTATATTAAATTGAATCATATGCATACACACACACACATATATATATATATATACTCTATACTATATTGATATTAATAAACCTACGTTCGCAATAAGTCACATCTGTTTTAAAGAATAAATTAAGAAATGGAATATTATAGAATTAATAAAGTCTAACATTTATGTAAATATGCTTATGATTTGTATAATTATTACTCTGTTTTGGTGTTTTATTTGAAACCCGCCAGGTTTAGTATTGCTTTGAGAGCTTACAATTATGAGATTTACAAATAACAATTCTCTTAACAATCGTATTTAGACATTCTAAATTAACTTCAACATTTACTTACCTCAACCCATATATCATCAACTACGGCTTATTTATTTACTAATTTATGAATAATTTAGATTATACATATTCCCGAAAGCTAAACTAGATAATATTTCGTGAACAACGACTAGGGCATTACTATTTCTCTAACCTTATATGACTATAAAGTGTGACTAGCTATCATAAGCCGTGTAACATAGTAATGTGTTATCAAACAGATAAGCTTTGGGATACACCCGACTCTGGCATCTGATGTTTTCCCTAGAGTATGGAATAATTGGAATACAGACATTTTGAAGTCAACCCAGCAAACGCAATGATGAAATGGGTATGTAAATATTTTGATGAGTATTAAAAATTTTAAATAATATAAAAGAAATTATGTAATGCAAAAAATAAAAATAACTGGATGGTTTGCTGGCTAAGTAATGAGTAATGTATATTCCTCATTGTTGCGAAGAAGAAAACTATTATCACTAATTAATAAGAACTATATAGTGATATATCAAATATAGGGTATTCTCAATTCAAGGATCTATGTGTGATCTATGAAGTCATATTTAAATGTATCTATTGATATGCATATATTCAATTATTGTTCATAATCTACAAACACATTTTTTTAGTATATGATATATACGGTTATCAATGCTATAAAAAATGTTTGAATTTAAACAAATGTCTTTACTTGGATAAGCTAAAGCTGCAAGGATATTTAAAATCTGGAAAATATCTTCAAAGCATGATCTCAAAAAGCATTTGAAAAAAAGAATATATACAAAAAGAAGTTTCGTTAGAGATCAACATTACATATGCAAACTAATTTGATGTTGATTAACCATTACATTTAATATAGATAGTTAAATGACTATTAACGTGATTAATAATTTGGAGATGTAATATTCTCATTTTTTTCACCAATAGATATTTTATAAACATATTTCTCGATCAATAAAAATAAGTTTCATACACAAATTATAGATCATATTTATTATATGATTGAAATATATACTTAATGTTTTTATAGTCAAATATTAAAAAAAATAAACTCGATTTGATCAAATATATCGATATAATAATCAATAAAGTAAATCAATTATATTATTTTTATAATTAAATTATTAATTTTCATGTTTTATTTAAGTTTTATTTAATATGTAAGTTTATATTGTTTTAGTCAATCATCATATTATAAAATCATAGCTATTTGAACAATACTTTGTGGTTAATATTAATACGTTTAACTCTTACTCATTTATATTTTATAAAATGTGTTACTAAATTGAATGATTTAACTTTCAATAACAGAGTAAAGTAATCACTTTATAATATTATTTTAAAAATATATTTAAATAAAATTCATTTTTTTAATATAGTAATTTAAATAAATTTATTTATATATATATATCTTTAATTATTTATATTATATACAATTATGATTCGTTATTATAACTACTTTAGGAGAGGAATTTTTATGCTAGGCAGTGTTCATTGAAATACAAAAAATATAAGAAACTCAATTAATTGTTGCATAGATAATGAAATTTGATTGAAAAAATTCCAAAAACAAATAATTCAATCCCATTATTAAGATAACATTAGAATCTTTTAAATTGATAGATAAACTTAAATCTACACTCGATGAATAATTACCCATAATGCAATTCCATTCAAAATATTGTTAATCATTGAAAATTGTATTAGAAAGAGTGAAACAATAAAGCTTTAGGTAAATAATTATGAGTGGGAAGTGAAGGGGAGTGAAGACACTTTTGAGAACGAATATCTTTCTGAAATTGTCTTTAATTATAATTGAATTTTATATTTTCTGAGATCACGATGCATTACACTTTTTTATAACGCATAATCTGTTATATTATTTATCTGAATATGCTGCTTGACCATTACTTCAATTAGAAATTCAAAACAGACTTAGCAGCCTTATTTTAGAAACTTCTGTTAAATTGCCTAGGTATTCTCTATAATTTCAAATCATTTAAATATATCTTATTTTCAATAACTTGAAATATTTGTATATTATTTTGAAAAATGAAAATCATGCACATGAATATTTGAATTATTATTACATTACATGAGTATATTAATCATGCTGAATTTGAATATATAAACTTTACGAATCAGTCAATATATTATCGACTGTCGAAAATACTTTCTTTTATAATATCCATATCACCATAAATTATGTGAAGTAAATCATTTAATAACTAAAATGATACTTTAAAAGTTAGACGAAATGGACGAAATGGAAATACATTTAAAAATATCTTTGCAATTTCTGTAATTGTTCTATTTGTATCGAAACTAAAATATACCACGCAGCCATTTGTAGGATATTTGAATGATATAGAGAACAATAATGTGATTTAGGAACGCAAAATGAAAATATATTTATTAAGGCACACTATAGTTAGCAATAGAATACTATAAATAATAATCTAATAATCAGTGGACTTCAAGGAAGCCACAATCGCTTACTACAACAATAATAATAATAAAAGAGTGGTGGTAAGTAGGCAGTAATAAAAGCTCACTGAAGTTTGAATTTGAACAAAGGTACGCATAATGCCGCAGATAAAAAACATAACAAAACGACGACAGCCGTATATAAATAATACCGGTTACTAGGCAGTGGGCGTGGCCTAGCCATAGTGCAGTGGGCGTGGCCTAGCCATAGTGCAGTGGGCGTGGTTTAGACATATCACTGTCGGCGGCGATTCCAGTGAATTGAATAGCCGGAATCTACGCGAATCTTGATCGACGCTCCTTCGGCAACTCGTACAGTTTCGCGAACCGACTCCATGAGATTCTGGGCGTTACCTACCAGCATCTCGGTAGCCTCTTGGTCTTCTTCGGAGCCTATTAGATGGGCGTGTCCGAGTATTAGGGGCGGCAACAATTAGGTCGGCGATGCGCAGTCGAAGGAAGCGTAAACACGCGTTTGCGGATTTGCAAACGAATTAAACGAAGGCAAAGACTTTGAACTTAAAATAATTGATGAAAAATGCGATATCTATGAATCGTAGCTATTTTTATGCATGCGACTTTAACAAGTGAAAGCAAAATATGCAGAGGGTTTGTAATAGGTTCGGCGATGAAAGAAAGAGTGAAGATTAAGAGAGTTGCGAGTCTATTAACTATATTGTTATGAAAAGTAAATTGTAAATAAATTACTGATCATATTTACAATCATGCAATAATAATAGAAAATTAACTAATTTGAAATTTTTATATATTTTGTTCTATTATATTATAGCAAAGATTATAAAGCTGAAGGTAGCTGAAAGTAGAGGATAGATAAATATATTAATAATAGAGAGAAATAATGGATGTATATATAGATATGTATATAAGGTTGGAGGAATAGAAAAACGAAGATGATTGATTGAGTAATATAAATCAAAATAGATAAAGAAAGAGAAACAAAGGGAGAGATTTGTTAATATACATTACAAAGGATTAGTTTATCACTCCCTTACCACAAGCTATTTCAGATCCATCAGGTGCCGGAATAGGTTCTGTACCAACGGGATCAGGAAAGGATATATATGAATTTAAATGAGATGTAAGCTAAGAGCTTTTTCTAGCTACACATTCCAATGGTTCACTATTTAGGTTTGTGATTTCAAAGTTATAATTTACGGCAAAAAAGTAAATTTTTACAAAAAAAACTTAAACTGAGGATTTCAAAAGAATTAGTTATTTTAAAAAGAATTTAATAATTTTACACAGATTTTGAAATCACATCAAAGGATAATATAAAAATGGCAAAAAAATGTCTAGAACTGATTGAATACATTCTCGAATGCTATAAAGGCAGGAATTAGTTGTCATACCATTATAATCCAATATCCAATCGAAATCTATTATTCAATAAGAAATTAATACTAAATCGTTAAGTTAATTGGTTATAATATAATATACCACAAATAATTTGATAAAGAATGGTTCATATTCGTAATTTGTTAAATTATATGGTTTGTTGAATTGTAAAATAGACATAATAGAATGTGAAAACTGTATTAGCGTACATACTACCTTGAGCTCCTAGCATTGTAGCCTTCACCGTAGATAAGATCTTTAATTGAGTTCCAATTGTCGGAATTCTTTCGCACACTTGGAGAAGAGCCTAGAGAATTTTACAACATTCGTTATATTTGATAAACTCCATGTTTTATATTTTATAAGTAATTGGCTAATGAATAATTGGTCAGTTAAAGAGAAATTTATGAATTGTTATCGATGAAAGCAATACTGGTCAACTGAACAAGTAAATAATATTGAACAATTAGATGTCCTATCTATGGCTTGAATACAAACCGTCCTCATGCGTTTATCCGTACAGTCTTTGGCTAGTATTTAGCTAATCGGGTGACCTCTTCACTGGCCTCAACGATTCGCTTGGCTATCGAAATCAAGTCTCGTTTAGGTTCCGCCCTCTCCCCTGGTGACATCGGTAAACAAGGTGTTTAATATACTCATGTTCACATAACGCATATGTACAGCGATTATGTGTGTGATCATATTATATACAAAGCATAAGTTATTATAATACATTATAAAATTATTTATATACATCCTAAAATCATGTAGGCCAATTTCGCTCGTTTTTATTTTGTTTGAAATAAAAAAATGAACAATTTTACTTTTTGGCAAATATGGAATAATGTTTAATTTTTAAATTCCAATTAAGAGTTATAAAATATTTATAAGGGAAAGAATTTGTGAGAATTCAATAGAAATAAAGAATTAAAGTAATTTCACTTATATTAAATAATTTTTTAGAAAATCAGCAAAATGATGATGTGTGTATAAACAAAAATGAAATGAGATGTAATTATGATCAAATAATATATATTGATATTGAAGATAGATATAGGATAGGACTGTCTATAACAACTGGTGATAATGTACCTGACAATTTGACTTAGTTTGGCCATCAAAACGGCCATTCGTTTGGCCGCGGAAATGATTTCATTGTCACGACTAGACCACTGCCTCAAGTCCATGTGAAGGGCATGAGCTGCCATCTGCGGTGGTGATATAGAGAGTGAGAGGGAGAGGGAGAGGGAGAGGGAGAGGGAGAGAGAGAGAGGGAGAGAGAGAGGGAGAGGGAGAGTGAGAGGGAGAGGGAGAGGGAGAGTGAGAGGGAGAGGGAGAGAGTGGGAGAGTTAGAGGGAGAGGGAGAGGGAGAGGGAGAGGGAGAGAGTGGGAGAGAGAGTGAGAGGGAGAGAGAGAGGGAGAGTGAGAGGGAGAGAGAGAGGGAGAGGGAGAGGGAGAGGGAGAGGGAGTGAGAGTTAGAGGGAGAGGGAGAGGGAGAGGGAGAGAGTGGGAGAGAGAGTGAGAGTGAGAGGGAGAGAGAGAGGGAGAGTGAGAGGGAGAGAGAGAGGGAGATGGAGAGGGAGAGGGAGAGGGAGAGGGAGAGGGAGTGAGAGTTAGAGGGAGAGGGAGAGGGAGAGGGAGAGGGAGAGAGTGGGAGAGAGAGTGAGAGAGAGAGAGAGAGAGAGAGAGAGAGAGAGAGAGAGAGAGAGAGAGAGAGAGAGAGAGAGAGAGAGAGAGAGAGAGAGAGAGAGAGAGAGAGAGAGAGAGAGAGAGAGAGAGAGAGAGAGAGAGAGAGAGAGAGAGAGAGAGAGAGAGAGTGAGAGTGAGAGTGAGAGTGAGAGTGAGAGTGATAGTGAGAGTGAGAGTGAGAGTGATAGTGAGAGTGAGAGTGAGAGTGAGAGTGATATAGAGAGTGAGAGTGATAGTGAGAGGGAGAGGGAGAGGGAGAGAGTGGGAGAGAGAGTGAGAGGGAGAGGGAGAGGGAGAGGGATAGGGAGAGGGAGAGTGAGAGGGAGAGTGAGAGTGAGAGGGAGAGGGAGAGGGAGAGGGAGAGAGAGAGAGAGGGAGAGTGAGAGTGAGAGGGAGAGGGAGAGTGAGAGTGAGAGGGAGAGGGAGAGGGAGAGGGAGAGGGAGAGATAGTGAGAGTGATAGTGAGAGTGAGAGTGAGAGGGAGAGAGTGAGACGGAGAGTGATAGTGATAGTGATAGTGAGAGTGAGAGAGAGGGAGAGAGAGGGAGAGAGAGAGAGAGAGAGAGAGAGAGAGAGAGAGAGAGAGAGAGAAAGAGAGAGAGTGAGTGATGTGAAACTACTGTGACAATTAGATTAAATTGAATTTATAAATCACGGTTAAAATATATGAAATTGAATAAAGTTGGTATTTATAATCGGTGTAGAGGGATAGTGAGTGTACTTGATAGATAGTACTTGTCAAGCAAACCATGATAGGCTGGTTTTCTTGGGGTTCCGGGAATAATGCATCATCTTCGTCATCGGTTTCTGGGGGAGGTGGTCTCGGGGGAGCCCATGCAGATTGGGGTAGTGGAGGTCTGGGCGGAGCTTCTGCGTACGAATTAGGAATAAGGGCGGGGCTTTATTAGCGATCGGAGAAGGGAGCGTGTCGTTTAAGTGTCGTTTAAGTGTCGTGTTAAGTGTCGTGTCGTGTTAAGTGTCGTGTTAAGTGTCGTGTTAAGTGTCGTGTTAAGTGTCGTGTTAAGTGTCGTGTTAAGTGTCGTGTTAAGTGTCGTGTTAAGTGTCGTGTTAAGTGTCGTGTTAAGTGTCGTGTTAAGTGTCGTGTTAAGTGTCGTGTTAAGTGTCGTGTCGTGTTAAGTGTCGTGTTAAGTGTCGTGTCCATAGTTAAGATGTTGCTGTGTTATTGTATGGATATGTATATTAACTTGTATGTAGAGAGCGAAATAACTGTGAGCGTTATTAGCAATACAAATTAGTGTAAAATCTGAATTATCGATACAAACTTAGCGAAACCTTGACAAAAAGTGCTATTAGTGTAAATCTCCTGGTGACTGATATTAAAAACGTCTTATAAAATAAGCGATGTACATCGAAAAATCGAAATCAGGTAAAGCAGAATTTAAGGAACCATAAAATAAAAATAATGGCAAGTCATAAAAGCGTAAAATAAAATAAAAAATCGCAGGCCAATGCAGTCACAGTTGAATGCGGCAACGATATTGACATCGATGAACCTGGAGTAGTCGGACGTACTGGCATAGACGGAAGAACTTCTGGTATAGGGGCTGAATTAAATTCGGCGGCTAGGGTGGGGAGAGGGGCAGGATAAAACATTACGTACGCTATGATTAAAAGAAAAGATCAAAACGATGGGAAAGCGATTTGAAAAAATATCATGAAAAAAAACACAAATCACAAAAAAAAATTACAATTAAAGATTAGAATATATGACTGTATACTACACCTGTATGATATACTGTGTATAGAGAGTACATATAGAGTAAATTAGTATAGAAAACAAAATGGTAATCAATAAATTAATAAGCAATAGATAATAAGTGTAACATATAATAAATCACATTAACGTATTAAAAATAAAATAATTAAAAAAAACGACGATAAAAAAATATTCAAAAGAAAAATAAAAATAATAATAGAGAATCAAAGTAGAAAAAACAACAATAGATCTTTGAACTCTGAACCTTTACACTCAACTATTGTCGAGTCTTTAGACCTAGTAGGTAGTGCTGGCGGTGCTGGGATTGTTACCGTATTAGATGGTTCACAAGATGAGGCTTGAGGAGGTGGTGGAGGAACCACGAATGGAACTGCGGGAGAAAATCGGTAAACTGCTGATTAATAAAACTCTATTTAATTTATTAATCTACACTATTTATCGGCTAATGCCGTAACCAACACCGTAACCAACACCGTAACCAACACCGTAACCAACACCGAACGTCTACAGTGATTATTCGAACACGAAGAAAACGAGGATTACGACGAAAACAGAAATCAACGAATCTCGTCGCAAATCGACGCCCGAATAATGATTAATTTCTCGCGATGAGGAGTTATCGATTAGTGGAATGTCACAACCCGCAGTTCACCTTTGACTTGTGGGCGTGGCGCCGGCGGTGGCGGGGGTGGCGGCACCGGGGCTCTACGGGCACTCGCCTGCGCCGCCAATTCGCCGAGGTCGAGGTTCATCAACGGCACAGACCATGAACTTATGTCTTTGGCGAGACGGCGACCTCCGAAGTCACTACCTGGCAGGCGATGGGTGCGGAACATTGCGGATACGAGGAGAAGGAGGAGAAGGAGGAGGAGGTAAAGGCACGGCAATTAGCGTCGGCAGGGTTTTCGTGCGAGGGTCCATCGACGTCGAGCAGGATTCAAATGAGTTAAGTGTAGTGTGTAGTGTGTAGTGTGTAGTGTGTAGTATGTAGTATGTAGTGTGTAGTGTGTAGTGTGTAGTGTGTAGTGTGTAGTGTGTAGTGTGTAGTGTGTAGTGTGTAGTGTGTAGTGTGTAGTGTGTAGTGTGTAGTGTGTAGTGTGTAGTGTGTAGTGTGTAGTGTGTAGTGTGTAGTGTGTAGTGTGTAGTGTGTAGTGTGTAGTGTGTAGTGTGTAGTGTGTAGTGTGTAGTGTGTAGTGTGTAGTGTGTAGTGTGTAGTGTGTAGTGTGTAGTGTGTAGTGTGTAGTGTGTAGTGTGTAGTGTGTAGTGTGTAGTGTGTAGTGTGTAGTGTGTAGTGTGTAGTGTGTAGTGTGTAGTGTGTAGTGTGTAGTGTGTAGTGTGTAGTGTGTAGTGTGTAGTGTGTAGTGTGTAGTGTGTAGTGTGTAGTGTGTAGTGTGTAGTGTGTAGTGTGTAGTGTGTAGTGTGTATTGTGTAGTGTGTAGTGTGTAGTGTGTAGTGTGTAGTGTGTAGTGTGTAGTGTGTAGTGTGTAGTGTGTGGTGTGTAGTGTAGTGTAGTGTAGTGTAGCGTAGCGTAGCGTAGCGTAGTGTAGTGTGGTGTAGTGTATAGTGTAATGTGTAGTGTAGTGTAGTGTAGTGTAGTGTAGTGTAGTGTAGTGTAGTGTAGTGTAGTGTAGTGTAGTGTAGTGTAGTGTAGTGTAGTGTAGTGTAGTGTAGTGAAGTCAAGTGTAGTGTAGTCGAGTGTAGTGAAGTAAAATCTATTGTAGATAAGTGAGGTAAAGTGTACATAATTGTGGTGTAATGAGAGTATAAAAATAGTGTGATATTCGGAGATAGTAAAATAACCAATTGAAATTATAGAAAGAAAGTGTGAAGCTAGCTTCTAAGATACTTAATTACAACTAGTAGTAAAACTTAAGAAGCGTTCATCGTCAAGTATTTAACTCTCTGGTAGGTTGCGGTACTTACCGAGGTCGAGTCTAGAGATGTCGGGTACAAGAGGAGGAGGGGCTATAGGTTCCGGACAGATGACGCTACGTACATTTCCAACAGCGTCGATCAACTTATAACCACAAGAGTCGGAAAGAATTAGCATGAGAAGGAAGGAATGTCCCCGAGTTACGTCCTCCCCGAGACTACTTCTTGATAAGACTACTTCTTGACAAGACTACTTCTTGACAAGTCTACCTCTTCCCAAGTCTACCTCCTCCCAAGTTTACCTCCTCCCAAGTTTACCTCCTCCCAAGTCTACCTCATCCCAAGTTTACCTCCTCCCAAGTCTACCTCCTCCCAAGTCTACCCCCTTCCAAATCTACCTCCTCCCAAGTTTACCTCCTCCCAAGTTTACCTCCTCCCAAGTCTACCTCCTCCCAAGTCTACCTCCTCCCAAGTTGACCTCATCCCAAGTTTACCTCCATCCAAGTTTACCTCCTCCCAAGTTTACCTCCTCCCAAGTTTACCTCCTCCCAAGTCTACCTCCTCCCAAGTCTACCTTCTCCCAAGTCCACCTCCTCCCAAGTCTACCTCCTCCCAAGTCTACCTCCTCCCAAGTCTACCTTCTCCCAAGTTTACCTCCTTCCAAGTCTACATCGTCCCAAGTCTACCTCCTCCCAAGTCTACCTTCTCCCAAGTCTACATCCTCCCAAGTCTACCTCCTCCCAAGTCTACCTCCTCCCAAGTTTACCTCCTCCCAAGTTTACCTCCTCCCAAGTTTACCTCCTCCCAAGTTTACCTCCTCCCAAGTTTACCTCCTCCCAAGTTTACCTCCTCCCAAATCTACCTTCTCCCAAGTCTACCTTCTCCCAAGTCTACCTTCTCCCAAGTCTACCTAAACTTACTTTGTTATTTTGGTTTCTCCAGGTGAAGAAGGCATTATTATCGGCTGGACAATGAGCTATATTCTTGGCGTCATTGACCATTGGTGCAATTGCTATTAAATAAAAAGCAATTTTAGAATCAGATGAATTCATTTATATTCAATGAATTACTTTTGTAATATATATATATATATATTAATTCATATACACTGAGATTAATACACATACATTAAAATATAGAGACTCTAGCTTATATTACATCGATATATCTGTGATGCATAGACTTAGACATCGACACTTAGACCTAAATATAAAGACTAATCTTTAGATACTAACTATCATGGAGTAGTTTTGTAGACTGATTGACTCTGTCCACAAATCGGGGATCATCGCTATTGTCCGCTTCTTGTTGCGCCACCTAGAGTACATCGAGTACATCGGTATAGAGGCTGTCGTGAGTACTTACCAGGTATCGTGAGTAACTACTAAGTAGTACCGACCTGTAGTACTCTAGCCGCACCACGGGCAATATTAGCAGCCCCAGCTACGACTCCACCAGCATCGTTACGATGTCGAGCCTGTTCAGTTAACTCGGTGTCTTTAATGATACCATCCTCTGTGGAGTGTTGGCAGTTATTAGTGGGAGTATAGAGGTTAGTGAGGTTTAGAGTATGACATTATAAGGTGGAGTGTGAGGGTGTAATAGGGTGTCATAGGGTGTAATAGGGCGTAATAGGGTTTAATAGGGTATAATAGGGTTTAATATGGTTAAATATGGTGTAATAGGGTTTAATAGTATATAATAGGGTATAATGTTGTATAATAGTGTATAATAGGATGTCGTAGGTTGTCGAGGGTGTCGTAGAGTGTCGTAGGATGTTGTAGGGTGTCGGAGGGTGTTGTGGGTGTAATAGGATGTAATAGAGTGTCATAGAGTGTCGTAGAGTGTCGTAGTGTGTTGTAGGGTGTAATGGTGTGTAATAGGGTGTAATAGTGTGTAATAGGGTGTCGAGAGTGTCGTAGAGTGTCGTAGGGTGTCGTAGGGTGTTGTAGGGTGTCGTAGGGTGTTGTAGGGTGTCGTAGGGTGTAATAGAGTGTAATAGGGTGTAACAGGGTGTACTAGGGTGTAATAGTATGTCCTAGGTTATATCGAGGAGACATCTAACCCAAAGCCTTGAGTAATGAATCAGTATCAACAGCAGCATCCACCAGACTCCTCATCTTCTCCATTCCGTCCATCCATTGTCGCTTTAATAAGTCGAAATATTCTCTTGGTGCTTCTGCTCCTGGGTTATTAAGCACCACTCTAGCAGCTTTGGCCACATGTGGGGTGAGGTCAGATACCTGGATACAGAGGTCACGAGTTTAGTTACTTTAGGTCGCATTTAATCTTCTCAAGGACATAATCGCAAAATAAGTGAAATAATCATTTCTTATCCTTCTTACCTGCCAGTACCTGCCAGTACCTGCCAGTACCTCCCAGTACCTCCCAGTAACTCCCAGTACCTCCCAGTACCTCCTAGTACCTACCATTACCTCCTTCCTATTACTCATATCCTATACCCGCTGCCCTAACCGTATCAGCAGCTTTATTAATGCCCTCGATAACGTGTTTATTCTTACATCCGGCTCCAGATGCTACGGCCACGGCGGTATTGGTCAAGCGTTGTGAATGGTCATTGAAGTTACGAGCCTTCTTCTCGAAGTTAATGTGGCGATTCGGCATATCTAGAGACGGCGATTATAGAGGCCGAAGTACATAAAGTGAACACTGACCACGCGTGATGCCGGCGATATGAAGATAGGTGATATAGGATTAGATATAAGTAGGTTAAAGTACGTAATGTGAACACTGACCTAATGAAGCGTTTGCGGCTTCGGATAGCTGTTTCAAAGGAGTACCGACGTCAATAAAATCATCTGCAGCCTGAAAGTAAATGTTATGATGAGATAGACGTCTGTCGTGTTGAATTGGGGTTGCCGAGATGTTGGGGGATGGTAGGAGCGAGTGTGGTGTGTGGTGTGTGGTGTGCGGAGTGTGGTGTGCGGTGGGTGGTGTGTGGTGTGCGGTGGGTGCAGTGTATTTTATGCTAGTAAATATCTTATTATATGGAGTAAAGCGGTATTGAATGTTATTCTAATTTTATATTCTAAGTCTAAAAATGAGTTTTAATATTGAGGTCTTTTGATTGTTGAAATCTGAGCCAGTAGGGTTATAGTTATGAAGGTCATGTAAGGTAGCAGTTATGAAGGTCATGTAAGGTAGTAGTTGTTAAGGTCATGTAAGGTAGCAGTTGTGAAGGTCATGTAAGGTAGTAGTTGTTAAGGTCATGTAAGGTAGCAGTTGTGAAGGTCATGTAAGGTAGTAGTTGTGAAGGTCATGTAAGGTAGCAGTTGTGAAGGTCATGTAAGGTAGCAGATGTGAAGGTCATGTAAGGTAGCAGTTATGAAGGTCATGTAAGGTAGCAGTTGTGAAGGTCATGTAAGGTAGCAGTTGTTAAGGTAATGTAAGGTAGCAGTTGTGAAGGTCATGTAAGGTAGCAGTTGTGAAGGTCATGTAAGGTAGCAGTTGTGAAGGTCATGTAAGGTAGCAGTTGTTAAGGTAATGTAAGGTAGCAGTTGTGAAGGTCATGTAAGGTAGCAGTTGTGAAGGTCATGTAAGGTAGCAGTTGTTAAGGTAATGTAAGGTAGCAGTTGTGAAGGTCATGTAAGGTAGCAGTTGTGAAGGTCATGTAAGGTAGCAGTTATGAAGGTCATGTAAAGTAGCAGTTGTTAAGGTCATGTAAAGTAGCAGTTGTGAAGGTCATGTAAGGTAGCAGTTATGAAGGTCATGTAAGGTAGCAGTTGTGAAGGTCATGTAAGGTAGCAGTTGTGAAGGTCATGTAAGGTAGCAGTTGTGAAGGTCATGTAAGGTAGTAGTTGTGAAGGTCATGTAAAGTAGCAGTTGTGAAGGTCATGTAAGGTAGCAGTTGTTAAGGTCATGTAAGGTAGCAGTTGTGAAGGTCATGTAAGGTAGCAGTTATGAAGGTCATGTAAGGTAGCAGATGTGAAGGTCATGTAAGGTAGCAGTTGTTAAGGTCATGTAAGGTAGCAGTTGTGAAGGTCATGTAAGGTAGCAGTTATGAAGGTCATGTAAGGTAGTAGTTGTGAAGGTCATGTAAGGTAGCAGTTATGAAGGTCATGTAAAGTAGCAGTTGTTAAGGTCATGTAAGGTAGCAGTTGTGAAGGTCATGTAAGGTAGCAGTTGTGAAGGTCATGTAAGGTAGCAGTTGTGAAGGTCATGTAAAGTAGCAGTTGTGAAGGTCATGTAAAGTAGCAGTTGTGAAGGTCATGTAAGGTAGCAGTTATGAAGGTCATGTAAGGTAGCAGTTGTGAAGGTCATGTAAGGTAGCAGTTGTTAAGGTAATGTAAGGTAGCAGTTGTGAAGGTCATGTAAGGTAGCAGTTGTGAAGGTCATGTAAGGTAGCAGTTGTGAAGGTCATGTAAAGTAGCAGTTGTGAAGGTCATGTAAAGTAGCAGTTGTGAAGGTCATGTAAGGTAGCAGTTATGAAGGTCATGTAAGGTAGCAGTTGTGAAGGTCATGTAAGGTAGCAGTTGTGAAGGTCATGTAAGGTAGCAGTTGTGAAGGTCATGTAAGGTAGTAGTTGTGAAGGTCATGTAAAGTAGCAGTTGTGAAGGTCATGTAAGGTAGCAGTTGTTAAGGTCATGTAAGGTAGCAGTTGTGAAGGTCATGTAAGGTAGCAGTTATGAAGGTCATGTAAGGTAGCAGATGTGAAGGTCATGTAAGGTAGCAGTTGTTAAGGTCATGTAAGGTAGCAGTTGTGAAGGTCATGTAAGGTAGCAGTTATGAAGGTCATGTAAGGTAGTAGTTGTGAAGGTCATGTAAGGTAGCAGTTATGAAGGTCATGTAAAGTAGCAGTTGTTAAGGTCATGTAAGGTAGCAGTTGTGAAGGTCATGTAAGGTAGTAGTTGTGAAGGTCATGTAAGGTAGCAGTTGTGAAGGTCATGTAAAGTAGCAGTTGTTAAGGTCATGTAAGGTAGCAGTTGTGAAGGTCATGTAAGGTAGTAGTTGTGAAGGTCATGTAAAGTAGCAGTTATGAAGGTCATGTAAGGTAGCAGTTATGAAGGTCATGTAAGGTAGTAGTTGTGAAGGTCATGTAAGGTAGCAGTTATGAAGGTCATGTAAAGTAGCAGTTGTTAAGGTCATGTAAGGTAGCAGTTGTGAAGGTCATGTAAGGTAGTAGTTGTGAAGGTCATGTAAGGTAGCAGTTGTGAAGGTCATGTAAAGTAGCAGTTGTTAAGGTCATGTAAGGTAGCAGTTGTGAAGGTCATGTAAGGTAGTAGTTGTGAAGGTCATGTAAGGTAGCAGTTATGAAGGTCATGTAAGGTAGCAGTTGTGAAGGTCATGTAAGGTAGTAGTTGTGAAGGTCATGTAAGGTAGCAGTTATGAAGGTCATGTAAGGTAGTAGTTGTGAAGGTCATGTAAGGTAGCAGTTGTGAAGGTCATGTAAGGTAGCAGTTGTGAAGGTCATGTAAGGTAGCAGTTGTGAAGGTCATGTAAAGTAGCAGTTGTTAAGGTCATGTAAGGTAGCAGTTGTGAAGGTCATGTAAGGTAGTAGTTGTGAAGGTCATGTAAGGTAGCAGTTGTGAAGGTCATGTAAAGTAGCAGTTGTTAAGGTCATGTAAGGTAGCAGTTGTGAAGGTCATGTAAGGTAGTAGTTGTGAAGGTCATGTAAAGTAGCAGTTGTTAAGGTCATGTAAGGTAGCAGTTGTGAAGGTCATGTAAGGTAGTAGTTGTGAAGGTCATGTAAGGTAGCAGTTATGAAGGTCATGTAAGGTAGTAGTTGTGAAGGTCATGTAAGGTAGCAGTTGTGAAGGTCATGTAAGGTAGCAGTTGTGAAGGTCATGTAAGGTAGCAGTTGTGAAGGTCATGTAAGGTAGTAGTTGTGAAGGTCATGTAAGGTAGCAGTTATGAAGGTCATGTAATGTAGCAGTTGTGAAGGTCATGTAAAGTAGCAGTTGTTAAGGTCATGTAAGGTAGCAGTTATGAAGGTCATGTAAGGTAGCAGTTATGAAGGTCATGTAAGGTAGCAGTTGTTAAGGTAATGTAAGGTAGCAGTTATGAAGGTCATGTAAGGTAGCAGTTGTGAAGGTCATGTAAGGTAGCAGTTGTGAAGGTCATGTAAAGTAGCAGTTGTGAAGGTCATGTAAAGTAGCAGTTGTGAAGGTCATGTAAGGTAGCAGTTATGAAGGTCATGTAAGGTAGCAGTTATGAAGGTCATGTAAGGTAGCAGTTGTGAAGGTCATGTAAGGTAGCAGTTGTGAAGGTCATGTAAGGTAGCAGTTGTGAAGGTCATGTAAGGTAGTAGTTGTGAAGGTCATGTAAAGTAGCAGTTGTGAAGGTCATGTAAGGTAGCAGTTGTTAAGGTCATGTAAGGTAGCAGTTGTGAAGGTCATGTAAGGTAGCAGTTATGAAGGTCATGTAAGGTAGCAGATGTGAAGGTCATGTAAGGTAGCAGTTGTTAAGGTCATGTAAGGTAGCAGTTGTGAAGGTCATGTAAGGTAGCAGTTATGAAGGTCATGTAAGGTAGTAGTTGTGAAGGTCATGTAAGGTAGCAGTTATGAAGGTCATGTAAAGTAGCAGTTGTTAAGGTCATGTAAGGTAGCAGTTGTGAAGGTCATGTAAGGTAGTAGTTGTGAAGGTCATGTAAGGTAGCAGTTGTGAAGGTCATGTAAAGTAGCAGTTGTTAAGGTCATGTAAGGTAGCAGTTGTGAAGGTCATGTAAGGTAGTAGTTGTGAAGGTCATGTAAAGTAGCAGTTATGAAGGTCATGTAAGGTAGCAGTTATGAAGGTCATGTAAGGTAGTAGTTGTGAAGGTCATGTAAGGTAGCAGTTATGAAGGTCATGTAAGGTAGTAGTTGTTAAGGTAATGTAAGGTAGCAGTTGTGAAGGTCATGTAAGGTAGCAGTTGTGAAGGTCATGTAAGGTAGCAGTTGTGAAGGTCATGTAAAGTAGCAGTTGTGAAGGTCATGTAAAGTAGCAGTTGTGAAGGTCATGTAAGGTAGCAGTTATGAAGGTCATGTAAGGTAGCAGTTGTGAAGGTCATGTAAGGTAGCAGTTGTGAAGGTCATGTAAGGTAGCAGTTGTGAAGGTCATGTAAGGTAGTAGTTGTTAAGGTCATGTAAGGTAGTAGTTGTGAAGGTCATGTATGGTAGCAGTTGTGAAGGTCATGTAAGGTAGCAGTTGTGAAGGTCATGTAAGGTAGCAGTTATGAAGGTCATGTAAGGTAGCAGTTGTTAAGGTCATGTAAGGTAGCAGTTGTGAAGGTCATGTAAGGTAGCAGTTGTGAAGGTCATGTAAGGTAGCAGTTGTGAAGGTCATGTAAGGTAGCAGTTATGAAGGTCATGTAAAGTAGCAGTTGTTAAGGTCATGTAAGGTAGCAGTTGTGAAGGTCATGTAAGGTAGCAGTTGTGAAGGTCATGTAAGGTAGCAGTTATGAAGGTCATGTAATGTAGCAGTTGTGAAGGTCATGTAAGGTAGCAGTTGTTAAGGTCATGTAAGGTAGCAGTTATGAAGGTCATGTAATGTAGCAGTTGTGAAGGTCATGTAAAGTAGCAGTTGTTAAGGTCATGTAAGGTAGCAGTTATGAAGGTCATGTAAGGTAGCAGTTGTGAAGGTCATGTAAGGTAGCAGTTATGAAGGTCATGTAAGGTAGCAGTTGTTAAGGTCATGTAAGGTAGCAGTTGTGAAGGTCATGTAAGGTAGCAGTTATGAAGGTCATGTAAGGTAGCAGTTGTTAAGGTCATGTAAGGTAGCAGTTATGAAGGTCATGTAAGGTAGCAGTTGTGAAGGTCATGTAAGGTAGCAGTTATGAAGGTCATGTAATGTAGCAGTTGTGAAGGTCATGTAAGGTAGCAGTTGTTAAGGTCATGTAAGGTAGCAGTTATGAAGGTCATGTAAGGTAGCAGTTGTGAAGGTCATGTAAGGTAGCAGTTGTGAAGGTTATGTAAGGTAGCAGTTGTTAAGGTCATGTAAAGTAGCAGTTATGAAGGTCATGTAAGGTAGCAGTTGTGAAGGTCATGTAAGGTAGCAGTTGTGAAGGTTATGTAAGGTAGCAGTTGTTAAGGTCATGTAAGGTAGCAGTTGTGAAGGTCATGTAAGGTAGCAGTTGTGAAGGTCATGTAAGGTAGCAGTTGTGAAGGTCATGTAAAGTAGCAGTTATGAAGGTCATGTAAGGTAGCAGTTGTGAAGGTCATGTAAGGTAGCAGTTGTGAAGGTCATGTAAGGTAGCAGTTGTGAAGGTTATGTAAGGTAGCAGTTGTGAAGGTCATGTAAGGTAGCAGTTGTGAAGGTCATGTAAGGTAGCAGTTGTGAAGGTCATGTAAGGTAGCAGTTGTGAAGGTCATGTAAGGTAGCAGTTGTGAAGGTCATGTAAGGTAGCAGTTGTGAAGGTCATGTAAGGTAGCAGTTGTTAAGGTCATGTAAGGTAGCAGATGTTAAGGTCATGTAAGGTAGCAGATGTTAAGGTCATGTAAGGTAGCAGATGTTAAGGTCATGTAAAGTAGCAGATGTTAAGGTCATGTAAAGTAGCAGTTGTGAAGGTCATGTAATGTAGCAGTTGTTAAGGTCATGTAAGGTAGCAGATGTGAAGGTCATGTAAGGTAGCAGTTGTTAAGGTCATGTAAGGTAGCAGATGTTAAGGTCATGTAAAGTAGCAGTTGTGAAGGTCATGTAATGTAGCAGATGTTAAGGTCATGTAAGGTAGCAGTTGTTAAGGTCATGTAAGGTAGCAGTTGTGAAGGTCATGTAAGGTAGCAGTTGTGAAGGTCATGTAAGGTAGCAGTTGTTAAGGTCATGTAAGGTAGTAGTTATGAAGGTCATGTAAGGTAGCAGTTGTTAAGGTCATGTAAGGTAGTAGTTATGAAGGTCATGTAAGGTAGCAGTTATGAAGGTCATGTAAGGTAGCAGTTATGAAGGTCATGTAAGGTAGCAGATGTGAAGGTCATGTAAGGTAGCAGTTGTGAAGGTCATGTAAGGTAGCAGTTGTGAAGGTCATGTAAGGTAGCAGTTGTTAAGGTCATGTAAGGTAGTAGTTATGAAGGTCATGTAAGGTAGCAGTTGTTAAGGTCATGTAAGGTAGTAGTTATGAAGGTCATGTAAGGTAGCAGTTATGAAGGTCATGTAAGGTAGCAGTTATGAAGGTCATGTAAGGTAGCAGATGTGAAGGTCATGTAAGGTAGCAGTTGTGAAGGTCATGTAAGGTAGCAGTTGTGAAGGTCATGTAAGGTAGCAGTTGTGAAGGTCATGTAAGGTAGCAGTTATGAAGGTCATGTAAGGTAGCAGTTATGAAGGTTATGTAAGGTAGCAGTTGTGAAGGTCATGTAAGGTAGCAGATGTGAAGGTCATATAAGGTTGTAGTTGTGAATGTTATGTAAGGTAGCAGTTGTTAAGGTCATGTAAGGTAGTAGTTGTTAAGGTCATGTAAGGTAGCAGTTATGAAGGTCATGTAAGGTAGTAGTTGTTAAGGTCATGTAAGGTAGCAGTTATGAAGGTCATGTAAGGTAGCAGTTATGAAGGTCATGTAAGGTAGTAGTTATGAAGGTCATGTAAGGTAGCAGTTATGAAGGTCATGTAAGGTAGCAGATGTGAAGGTCATGTAAGGTAGCAGTTGTGAAGGTCATGTAAGGTAGCAGTTGTGAAGGTCATGTAAGGTAGCAGTTGTGAAGGTCATGTAAGGTAGCAGTTATGAAGGTCATGTAAGGTAGCAGTTATGAAGGTTATGTAAGGTAGCAGTTGTGAAGGTCATGTAAGGTAGCAGATGTGAAGGTCATATAAGGTTGTAGTTGTGAATGTTATGTAAGGTAGCAGTTGTTAAGGTCATGTAAGGTAGTAGTTGTTAAGGTCATGTAAGGTAGCAGTTATGAAGGTCATGTAAGGTAGTAGTTGTTAAGGTCATGTAAGGTAGCAGTTATGAAGGTCATGTAAGGTAGCAGTTATGAAGGTCATGTAAGATAGTAGTTGTGAAGGTCATGTAAGGTAGCAGTTGTGAAGGTCATGTAAAGTAGCAGATGTGAAGGTCATGTAAGGTAGCAGTTATGAAGGTCATGTAAGGTAGTAGTTGTGAAGGTCATGTAAAGTAGTAGTTGTGAAGGTCATGTAAGGTAGCAGTTATGAAGGTCATGTAAGGTAGCAGTTATGAAGGTCATGTAAGGTAGCAGTTATGAAGGTCATGTAAGGTAGCAGTTATGAAGGTCATGTAAGGTAGCAGTTGTTAAGGTCATGTAAGGTAGCAGTTGTGAAGGTCATGTAAGGTAGTAGTTGTGAAGGTCATGTAAAGTAGTAGTTGTGAAGGTCATGTAAGGTAGCAGTTATGAAGGTCATGTAAGGTAGTAGTTGTGAAGGTCATGTAAGGTAGCAGTTGTGAAGGTCATGTAAAGTAGCAGATGTGAAGGTCATGTAAGGTAGCAGTTATGAAGGTCATGTAAGGTAGTAGTTGTGAAGGTCATGTAAGGTAGCAGTTGTGAAGGTCATGTAAAGTAGTAGTTGTGAAGGTCATGTAAGGTAGCAGTTATGAAGGTCATGTAAGGTAGTAGTTGTGAAGGTCATGTAAGGTAGCAGTTGTGAAGGTCATGTAAAGTAGCAGATGTGAAGGTCATGTAAGGTAGCAGTTATGAAGGTCATGTAAGGTAGCAGTTATGAAGGTCATGTAAGGTAGCAGTTATGAAGGTCATGTAAGGTAGCAGTTATGAAGGTCATGTAAGGTAGCAGTTATGAAGGTCATGTAAGGTAGCAGTTATGAAGGTCATGTAAGGTAGCAGTTATGAAGGTCATGTAAGGTAGCAGTTGTTAAGGTCATGTAAGGTAGTAGTTGTGAAGGTCATGTAAAGTAGCAGTTGTTAAGGTCATGTAAGGTAGTAGTTGTGAAGGTCATGTAAGGTAGCAGTTGTTAAGGTCATGTAAGGTAGCAGTTGTGAAGGTCATGTAAGGTAGCAGTTGTTAAGGTCATGTAAGGTAGCAGTTGTGAAGGTCATGTAAGGTAGCAGTTGTGAAGGTCATGTAAGGTAGCAGTTGTTAAGGTCATGTAAGGTAGTAGTTATGAAGGTCATGTAAGGTAGCAGTTATGAAGGTCATGTAAGGTAGCAGATGTGAAGGTCATGTAAGGTAGCAGTTATGAAGGTCATGTAAGGTAGCAGTTATGAAGGTCATGTAAGGTAGCAGTTGTGAAGGTCATGTAAGGTAGCAGTTATGAAGGTCATGTAAGGTAGCAGTTGTTAAGGTCATGTAAGGTAGCAGTTGTGAAGGTCATGTAAGGTAGCAGTTGTGAAGGTCATGTAAGGTAGCAGTTGTTAAGGTCATGTAAGGTAGTAGTTATGAAGGTCATGTAAGGTAGCAGTTATGAAGGTCATGTAAGGTAGCAGATGTGAAGGTCATGTAAGGTAGCAGTTGTGAAGGTCATGTAAGGTAGCAGTTGTGAAGGTCATGTAAGGTAGCAGTTGTGAAGGTCATGTAAGGTAGCAGTTATGAAGGTCATGTAAGGTAGCAGTTATGAAGGTTATGTAAGGTAGCAGTTGTGAAGGTCATGTAAGGTAGCAGATGTGAAGGTCATATAAGGTTGTAGTTGTGAATGTTATGTAAGGTAGCAGTTGTTAAGGTCATGTAAGGTAGTAGTTGTTAAGGTCATGTAAGGTAGCAGTTATGAAGGTCATGTAAGGTAGTAGTTGTTAAGGTCATGTAAGGTAGCAGTTATGAAGGTCATGTAAGGTAGCAGTTATGAAGGTCATGTAAGGTAGTAGTTATGAAGGTCATGTAAGGTAGCAGTTATGAAGGTCATGTAAGGTAGCAGTTATGAAGGTCATGTAAGGTAGCAGTTATGAAGGTCATGTAAGGTAGCAGTTATGAAGGTCATGTAAGGTAGCAGTTATGAAGGTCATGTAAGGTAGCAGTTATGAAGGTCATGTAAGGTAGCAGTTGTTAAGGTCATGTAAGGTAGTAGTTGTGAAGGTCATGTAAAGTAGCAGTTGTTAAGGTCATGTAAGGTAGTAGTTGTGAAGGTCATGTAAGGTAGCAGTTGTTAAGGTCATGTAAGGTAGCAGTTGTGAAGGTCATGTAAGGTAGCAGTTGTTAAGGTTATGTAAGGTAGTAGTTGTGAAGGTAATGTAAGGTAGCAGTTGTGAAGGTCATGTAAGGTAGCAGTTATGAAGGTCATGTAAGGTAGCAGTTATGAAGGTCACTCAGAAAAGCAATTTGTAGCAAAGGCAGTCAAGCATATACATTACTGAGATAAAGTCATGTAGTATAAGTTGTAGGGGCTTAAACCCAGAAAACAGTTATATAATAGTTTTATGAAATACAAAAGTGCAATGCAAAAAATGAAATTACTTGGATTATTTATTGGGCAATATGAGGTGAGTAATGTTTGTGTAGATTTTGGTGTGCAATGGTATACAATGGTGTGGTATGTACAGTGCAGTGTGCGTTAGGTGTGGTGTGTGATGTGTGGGGCATTGGTATCGTGCGGTATGCAGATGTGTGGTGGGTGATGTTTATACTGCGTATGGTGTGTGTGTCGTGTGTGTGGTGCGTGTGGTGTGTGTGGTGCGTGTGGTGTGTGTGGTGCGTGTGGTGTGCGTGGTGTGCGTGGTGTGTGTGGTGTGCGTGGTGTGCGTAGTATGCAGCTACGTGTGTTGTGTGAATAACTATACCTGTTCTATTAATGCATCTCTCATTTCATTTTCAAGGTCTTGTAGGCGGTTTGAAAGGTTTGCAGCTATAGCCTTGGCTTGAGGTCCATTGCCCTGTTTAATAAGGTTAAATAAGGACTGGAAGGATGTGGTGGGTGTTAGGGAGAGTTAGGGGTTTACTGTGAGGGTGAATACGAGGTGGGATGACTGGATAAATATGCATATCAAGTGATGTTATGAAAATATATAATAACTTAGAAATT
>OZ038316.1:30760641-30780641 GCA_964035775.1 Osedax frankpressi
GAAAATACTAGTATATGTATTGGAATGTAGATTGAATAAACATGTGAAATTCTAGGTATGTCAGAATGTATTTGAGTGAGATTCGGAGGGTTTGGGGACTGTGTTATTTATAGGAGTTGCTCGAAATAGTCTCTAGAGCGGAGCTACTGGGCTATGGTATGATGCTATGGTGTGATGCTATGGTACGATGCTATGGTATGATGCTATGGTATGATGCTATGGTGTGATGCTATGGTGTGATGCTATGGTGTGATGCTATGGTGTGATGCTATGGTGTGATGCTATGGTGTGATGCTATGGTGTGATGCTATGGTGTGGTGCTATGGTATGATGCTATGGTGTGATGCTATGGTGTGATGATATGTTGTGATGCTATGGTGTGATGCTATGGTATGATGCTATGGTGTGATGCTATGGTATGATGCTATGATGTGATGTTATGGTATGATGCTATGGTGTGATGCTATGGTGTGATGCTATGGTGTGATGCTATGGTATGATGCTATGGTGTGATGCTATGGTATGATGCTATGATGTGATGTTATGGTATGATGCTATGGTGTGATGCTATGGTGTGATGATATGTTGTGATGCTATGGTGTGATGCTATGGTATGATGCTATGGTGTGATGCTATGGTATGATGCTATGATGTGATGTTATGGTATAATGCTATGGTGTGATGCTATGGTATGATGCTATGGTGTGATGCTATGGTGTGATGCTATGGTGTGATGCTATGGTGTGATGCTATGGTGTGATGCTATGTTGTGATGCTATGGTGTGATGCTATGGTATGATGCTATGGTGTGATGCTATGGTATGATGCTATGATGTGATGTTATGGTATGATGCTATGGTGTGGGTATGTAGTGTCCGGTATGAGGTTGAGATATGCGGGTTGGTATCCAGATATAGTACTAGTGTAATATATTATATTGTGGGGTGGTAGTGTGGAATTATAATATTGTGTTGTGGTTTGGGGTTAGAATGTGGGGTGGAAGTTTGGGTTTGTAGTCAGGGGCTGAAGTGTGGAGCTGAAATGTGGGATTGTAGTGTGGGATTGTAGTGTGGGAGTGTAGTGTGGGATTGTAGTGTGGGATTGTAGTGTGGGATTGTAGTGTGGGATTGTAGTGTGGGATTGTAGTATGGGATTGTAGTGTGGGAGTGTAGTGTGGGATTGTAGTGTGGGATTGTAGTGTGGGATTGTAGTGTGGGATTGTAGTGTGGGATTGTAGTGTGGGAGTGTAGTGTGGGATTGTAGTGTGGGATTGTAGTGTGGGATTGTAGTGTGGGATTGTAGTGTGGGATTGTAGTGTGGGATTGTAGTGTGGGATTGTAGTGTGGGATTGTAGTGTGGGAGTGTAGTGTGGGAATGTAGTGTGTGGTCATAGTATGAGCTATGTGAGTATGTGTGCGTGCGTGTGTCGCTAGGTGTCGGTGAAGGGGTTTGGTAGACTAAGCAGATGTAATTTACTTCTAGATTAGATAGGAGGATTAACGTTACGGTTACTGTACAATGTACTGTGTACACGTTTACTGTACTGTACGTTTACTGTACACGTTTACTGTACTGTACGGTTACTGTACGGTTACTGTACGTTTACTGTAATGTACGGTTACTGTACGGTTACTGTACACGTTTACTGTACTGTACGGTTACTGTACGGTTACTGTACGGTTACTGTACGTTTACTGTAATGTACGGTTACTGTACGGTTACTGTACACGTTTACTGTACTGTACGGTTACTGTACGGTTACTGTACACGTTTACTGTACTGTACGGTTACTGTACGGTTACTGTACGTTTACTGTAATGTACGGTTACTGTACGGTTACTGTACACGTTTACTGTACTGTACGGTTACTGTACGGTTACTGTACGTTTACTGTAATGTACGGTTACTGTACGGTTACTGTACACGTTTACTGTACTGTACGGTTACTGTACGGTTACTGTACGGTTACTGTACGTTTACTGTAATGTACAGTGTACTGTACGGTTACTGTACACGTTTACTGTACTGTACGGTTACTGTACCATATTGCATTCTATTTAGAAATGATAAGATGAGAATGTTGAATTTTTCCGATGGTCAGCGCAGGTCATATAAATAATACGTTGTAATGTGAAGTAGGGGTTTGTGGGGGGAGGGCCCTCCACGGGAGAGGGCTTCGAAAATCCTATAAATAGAAATCATTGAATTATGGAGGAGTAGAAATAGGAATGGAAGATACAAATACCTAAAATATGAAATCAAAGTTCCCTGAAATATATCGGAAGTATACAAATCGGGTACAAAGTGTCGTACACAATATTGGTTATATTACAATGTAAAATGTATATATAACATTGTACGTAGTCGGATTAAGGTATGCATGAGGGTATTCAAATGTTGGTACCCAGGCTAATATATGATATTATTTGCTAATATAGGCTGATATATTCTTATACAGTCTAATATAGGCTTATATATACTAACATTGAGCCTATATCAGTCTATGTTATAGGATGATAAGGTCTTATACGGGATAATATAAGTATACACAGGATTATACCTGCTAATATATGCAAATGTAAGCTTATACAGGCTTATACAGGATAATATATGCTGATATATTATTATATATTCATATATAGGATAATATAGGTATATACAGGATTATACAGGCTAATATAGGATAATTAATGCTAATATAGGCTCACGCATGATAATATATGCTACTTTATGATCATACAGGATACTATATGTTAATATAGACTAATGTAAGCTAATATAAGCTAATATGGGCATACGCAGGATAATATAAGTTAATATAGGCTAATATAGGCTTATACGAGTTAATATATGCTAATATATGCTAATATAGACTTATACAGGATACTATAAGCTAATAAATGCTCATACATACTAATATAAGCTAATCTATGCTCATACATGATACTATATGTTAATATAGACTAATTTAAAGTAATATGGGCTTATGCTGGATACTATATGCTAATATATGCTAATATATGCTAATATAGGCTTATACATGTTAATAGATGCTAATATAGGCTTATACATGTTAATATATACTAATATAGGCTTATACATGTTAATATATGCTAATATAGGCTTATACATGTTAATATATGCTAATATAGGCATATACGGGTTAATAGGCCAATAATTCTTATAAAGGCTCATATGGGCCCGATAGGAATAACAGAAGCGTACGAGCAACAACAGGAAGATACACTAAATGATAACGATATACGCCACATTTATATATCCAACAACCTTTACCTTTATATGATGGAGGATTTGGTAGATTACGTAATATAGTATACGTTGATTTAACAAACCCACAAAACAATGAAGGGATCATTGCATAGAAATGTTCCATTAACACATTTCTTTATATTTAAAAGATGTAGAATCTATTTCTATTTTATACATGTTATAATTATTACATCGTAAGACAGCTAATATCAATATATGAATATAGAATTAGCTATATAATATATAAATAGCTATATAATATATAAATAGCTATATAATATATAAATAGCTATATAATATATAAACAGCTATATAATATATAAATAGCTATATAATATAGAAATAGCTATATAATATAGAAATAGCTATATAATATAGAAATAGCTATATAATATAGAAATAGCTATATAATATAGAAATAGCTATATAATATAGAAATAGCTATATAATATAGAAATAGCTATATAATATAGAAATAGCTATATAATATAGAAATAGCTATATAATATAGAAATAGCATATATAATATAGAAGTAGTTATATATAATATAGAAGTAGTTATATAATATAGAAGTATACATATAATAGAAGTATACTTTTATATATATAGATCTAGAATATAGTATTGTAATGAACAAATGGAAAACTACCGATATATTATTGAAATGTGAAAGTGGAACCCCAAATAAATAATGATACACTAATAATAATAATAACGTCTCATAACTTTAGTTTGATTGTCAATTATATTATCAACTATAGAGACTAAATAAAGTGGAAGTCACGAAAACAACATCTAAATTCTATTAATGGATGTGTCTATCTGTGTATCATACATTGCAATGTAAACACATGTGTATTACCTTCGCCATGGGGATGTTTTAATATCCATAGCATACCAACTCGTACATATAATTAGAATATATATATATATATATATATATATATATATATATATATATATATATATATATATATATATTCTATTCATAGTTTAAATTTTATTTCAATTATTTTTTGTATTCACACTTTCGAAAATATCTCATATGCAATTATTTTAGAATATACTAAATTCAATTAATCAGTCAATATATATATATATATATATATATATATATATATATATATATATATATATATATATACATATGTATATATGTATATATGCATTGTATAGATAAATTGTATCGAATAAACCAAATACCGTTCAGCGACCTTTATTCACCGAATACATTATAATATTTCATATTGTCGTGCTGGATGCATATAATTATATGATGGCAAATACCTTGACCAGATTATTGACGGCGGACTTGACCACTTGTACGGGTTTTCCGAGGTCTGGCATGGCGTTGCCATCTTCGGCGTCTTCGTGGAGTATTACTAGTTTAGAAACCTATGTGAGGTGGAGTAACGTAGGTTTGTAATATAGATGAGCGTGGTCACTCTCACATTAGATTACAGGTATCGGTACACACAGCTATACACATATATATAAATAGATATCAATAATTTCAACAAAATATAAACACATGGTTATGAAGTATCTATTTATAACTATCATTATAACAGTTCAAAACTATTTAGGTTACTAAATCATCATATAGGATAGGCCCTATTCACCAACAATTAGAATTAATACACATAAATGTATACCTTAGCGATACGATATATATGAATCATGTATATATATATTTATACGCATTCTTGTTTATATAAATATACAATCGATATCATAAAATATTAGGCAATTCATAAATCACGATGTATCTTCGTAAATATGAATTATTATATTTCACTATTTATCGAATATGCATGTTTCAAACGTGCAAATTTGATCGATTTAACTATACAAATATTACAAATGATCAAATAAAGTTTCATTAGTCATTCTAGTTTCAAGCATGACTCATATGTATAGTCTTTATCACCTGGTTAAACGGTACAGTTTGTCATACGATAAGTCTATTACTACAGTTAAATAAACAAACTATAGTCGGCATTTTTTATGTAAATAATGTTTACAATTAAAGTCGTTTGTAATGTAAATAGTCCCGAAGCATCCAACCAGGCACTCGATAAACGATAAGAATGCCTAGAAATTTTCAAAACAAAATATACTAATATCATCTGCTTTAATTACGTTAAATATTTATAGTAGATGTTTTAGAAGTTACCTGCTGTGCAACAGGTTCCAGGATACCCTCGATAGTCTTTGTGTGGAAGACAGGCATCCTCGTTGTATGAATGATCTACTTAGAATACTACTTATAACCACTTTATAAGAAGTGTTGAATACGAAATTAAAGTTTTAGAAGTACAAGTTACTACTTATACAATCGCCGACAGACAACGTATAAACATTTCAAACCTGCTGCGTTAACTGTAAAATAGGTGGCGCTGGTTGCACAGAACGAATGTCTATTTATAATGTGAGTAAGAATTATAAGCTTAGAAATACTACTGCAGGATTACTATGCTTTCTATTGTTAGAGTACTTAATAGATATTATCAATATACATATACATATATTTATATATATATAAGGTTTCATGATTGAGTCTATAATTAATATGGAATGCAGTAATTAATAATGCAATAAATATTTAGTCTTTCTTATGCTAATTTAGAATCTTTTATTTATTGTTTTTACTGATATGAACTCAATAAATCATCATCAGCAAACAATGTCAAAGTGGATACAAGTAACAGGTAATCAATGTGCTTTATTCCTATTAAATTCAAAATATGCATTACATATCAAACTGTAGAGAAATGATTAGTTCACCATATAGTGATATAACAATAAAGCAAAGAGTACATACACATATTAGTGATATAACAATAAAACAAAGAGTACACACACATACTGCAGGAGTATTTAGTTACACAATCACATGCCTTTATTTAAAATAAATAAGGTAAGTAAATAAATGGTAAAATCATTTGAAATGAATACAATAAAATATTTCATTATTTACATTGCTAATGTAAATCATTATATCAGCAATTTCTCAAACTGTATCTTCATGATATAAAGTCAATATAAATATCATATAAAAAGATTTGTACAGGTAAAACAGATTTTCTGAAATTAAAATATATATCCTAGTCAATAAATTATCACATACAATAATACCAGGATCAACTGCTTTTTTCAATTCTACTTAAGTTTATATAATGTCAACGAAAGTGATATCGTATTAGGGATTAAACAAATATAGCCTCATCTGATCCAGAGTAATTGCAGGTGTGACTCTTCTAGGAAATGGGCGTGGCCCGACTATGAAGTGGGCGTGGTCCGACTACGAAGGGGGTGTGGTCCGACTTTGAAATGGGTTCGGTTCGCCTATGAAGTGGGTGTGGTCCGACTATACAATGGGTGTGATCCGACTTTGAAATGGGTGTGGTCCGACATTGAAGTGGGTGTGGCCCGACTATGAAGTGGGCGTGGCCCGACTATGAAGTGGGTGTGGTCCGACTATAAAATGGGCGTGGTCCGACTATAAAATGGGCGTGGTCCGACTTTGAAATGGGTGTAGTCAAACTTTGAAATGGGTTCAGTTAGCCTATGAAGGGGGTGTGGTCCGACTTTGAAATGGGTTCGGTTCGCCTATGAAGTGGGAGTGGTCCGACTATACAATGGGTGTGATCCGACTTTGAAATGGGTGTGGTCCGACTATGAAATGGGTGTGGTCCGACTATGAAGTGGGCGTGGCCCGACTATAAACTGGACGTGTCCCGACTATAAAATGGACGTGGCCCGACTATAAAATGGACACGGCCCGACTATGAAGTGGGCGTGGCCCGACTATGAAGTGGGCGTGGCCCGACTATGAAGTGGGCGTGGTCCGACTATGAAATGGGTGTGGTCCGACTAAGACGAGGAGGCAGCATCCTCATGGTGTTTCATATTCTGTTTCTCCCAGAGTTTCGTGTAGAGCGAATCCGGGTCCGCGATCAACTGGGCGTGGTTGCCCTGCTCGGAGACTTGGCCGTCTTTAAGCACCAGAATCAGGTCGGAATCGACGACGGTCGCCAGCCGATGGGCAATCACAACAGTGGTTCTATTGGCGGTAACACGGCGCAATGCATCTAGGATTTTCTGCATGTGGGGGTGTGGTTAATGAGGGGGTGTGGTTAATATGGGGGTGTGGTTAATGAGGGGGTGTGGTTAATATGGGGGTGTGGTTAATGAGGGGTGTGGTTAATGAGGCGTTTGAATAATGAGGGGGTGTGGTTAATGAATGGTGTGGTTAATGAGGAGGTGTGGTTAATGAGGGGCGTGGTTAATATGGGGTGTGGTTAATGAATGGTGTGGTTAATTAGGCGTTTGAATAATGAGGGGGTGTGGTTAATGGGGGGCGTGGTTAATGAGGGGGTGTGGTTAATGAGGGGTGTGGTTAATATGGGGTGTGGTTAATGAATGGTGTGGTTAATGAAGAGTTTGAATAATGAGGGGTGTGGTTAACGGGGGGGGGGGCGTGGTTAATGAGGGGGTGTGGTTAATGAGGGGGTGTGGTTAATGAATGGTGTGGTTAATGAGGAGGTGTGGTTAATGAGGGGCGTGGTTAATATGGGGTGTGGTTAATGAATGGTGTGGTTAATTAGGCGTTTGAATAATGAGGGGGTGTGGTTAATGGGGGGCGTGGTTAATGAAGGGTGTGGTTAATGAATGGTATGGTTAATGAGGCGTTTGATTAATGAGGGGGTGTGGTTAATGAGGGGGTGTTATTAATGATGGGGGTGTGGTTAATGAGGCGTTTGATTAATGAGGGATGTGGTTAATGAGGGGTGTGATTAATGAATGGTGTGGTTAATGATGGGTGTGATTAATGAGGGGGTGTGGTTAATATGGGGTGTGGTTAATGAGGGGGGTAGTTAATGAGGGGTATGGTTAATATGGGGGTGTGGTTAATGAATGGTGTGGTTAATGAGGAGTGTGATTAATGAGGGGGTGTGGTTAATGAGGGGTGTGGTTAATGAGGGGTGTGGTTAATATGGATGTGTGGTTAATGTGGGGGTGTGGTTAATGAGGGTGTGGTTAATGTGGGGGTGTTGTTAATAGTGGACCTCATTTAATAACCAATGACCATCAGAAATCTCCCTGAAATATCTCCCTTATTCAAAAATTCAATCGTAATAACGTTCATATACAGAGGAAAGCTCCAAAATACACAAAATTAACTACATTAAAAACATAATCGAAATTAACTCTAAAGACTCTAACACTATAAATAAAGTACTAATAAAACATAACACACTACCCGACTTACCAACCGATGTATTCTTTAATAACTTTGCAAATTACATCATTGATAAAAGCGACAAAATATACGATACATTGACCATAAAGAAGACTTAACTAACAAACTTGACTAAAAAGAAATACATGATTACAAACTTAACTGTCTACTTTTGACCTCCCGACTATAACTGAAATATACAATTAATTGTTACAGCCAAGAATTCCTCTCTTAATGACCCACTACCCTTGACCATAACTAAATTAATTGCATCAACATTAGCTCCTTTATTTAATATAATAATTAATGAATCACTGACTTACGGAACAATACCTGACTTACTAAAACATTCATTAATTAGTCCACTACTAAAAAAACCTAAACTCGATAAATCTGATCTCTCCAATTATAGGGACATTTCTCAGCTACCTTCTGACTAAAATATTAGAAAAGATAGTCTACAAACAACTTATTTCATACTTGACTAAATATAACTTGACAATAGACAAAATGGTTTCCAACAAGGACATACTACTGAAAGGACTCTACTTTCACTTTTAGACTACATATACACTTCACTGACCAATAACAATAACAGCCTTATCCTCTACATTCGATACACTCGATACACTTTAACATTATAATAGACAGATTACAAAATATAGGACTAAAAGATATTCCTCTCTTATGGTTCAAGAACTTTTTATTCAACAGACGTTTTACCATCAAAATTAGTAATTCAATATCATCGGCTCAACATCCAATAAAGCACGGAGTTCCGCAAGGATCCGTGCTTTCCCCCATAATATTGGTCATATTTTTGACTCCCATTCAACATATATTTAATACATATCCAGATGTAAATTATAATCTTTATGCCAATGGTATTGAGTTACACACTCACACATAGACTCAACAGATCAACTATAAAACACTTATACTTATAGGCCATATTTTGAATACATCTCCTCTATATTTATAACACTTCCACTTACCTAATCACGTTATATTACTTTTATTTTTTATTTTACTATATCCTTCATTTCTATTTGTAAACACATTGTATTAATATGTTATATTCGTTGTGTATAATACATTCTTCACATACATACACACATACACATACACACACATATACACACATACGCACACACATACACACACACACATACACACGCACACACACGCACACACACATACATACACATACACACACACACACACACACACACACACACACACACACACACACACATACAAACACTCACACACACATACTCACACACACACACACACACATACTCATATATACACACACACTGTTACTCATTGACTATTATTATTAATATCATACATTATTAATATCTGATTTGACAAAAGCCTAGAAACCTTTGTTTAAATAAACAAATTGAACTCACAGACTCTTCTCTATCAAAATTAAACACTCGATATCATTGTTCAATTATCATATAAAGTATGGAGTGTATTACGGAGTGTGTTATAGAGTGTATTACGGAGTGTATTATGGAGTTTGTTATGGAGTGTGTTATGGAGTGTATTACGGAGTGTATTACATTTCCAGATATAAATTAGAACCTATATGTCGATGACAATGAGTTACACATTCACACATAGACTCAACAACTCAACAATAGAACTGTCTTACAGACTTACATAAGTGGCAGGCTATAACAACTTACTGTTGAACTTTACAAATATAGAATTCATCCACTATTATTACACATCCCTTATTAATATACAATATTTATTAATGATATAACAATGACCTCGACTGACTTGAGAACATACTTCGGACTAGAATTTGACTACAAGCTAAACTTTTGTAAACACATATTTTCACTAAATCAATCCAGTACCTTCCATTTATATAATATACAAATTCCGACCTTACCTAAGTACAAATATCATTACAATACTTACACACGCACTAATACCACCACGACTTAAGTATTGTAACACATTACTCACTGGATAGACTACACAGAAGAGACTAGAGGGAATTATTAACGGGAGTATCCGACTCAATTACAAACTTAAAAAACACGACTACACTATAAATATTGCTGACTTACGACTACAACTAAACTGGATTATAACTGCCGAATCTATTGACTATAAATTACTTACGATACCAAGTAGATAAATAACAGATAACTACAATATACCTACCCACCTCCCAAACTACTTCATTCTTATGGCTACAAATATTTTTCTCTAGCCATCATTAAACAAATAGTACCACAAACCCAAAAACTGATATCTCCAAACCCTGCAAATATATTTATGTGCTAGCTAAAAAGCTTCCTACTTAGGTGAGAATAATCACCTTCCCAATACCATTACAACGCTACATTACTTTTATTTGTACTTTACTATGTCTTCACACACGCGCACACACACACACACACACACACACACACACACATACCATTATAAATATTTAATAGAAAAAGCAAAAATAATCTCTATATAACTTCACACCACCTATAAACACATCTAAACACCTCTAAACACCTCTAAATACCTCTAAACATATTTAAACACCTCTAAACACCCCTAAACACCTCTAAACACCTCATCACCTATAAACACCTCCAAACACATCTAAACACCTATAAACACCTCTAAACACCTCTAAACACCTCTAAACACCTCTAAACACCTCTAAACACCTCTAAACACCTCCAAACACCTCTAAACACCTCAACACCACTAGAATACCCCCTCCTTACAAACAGTTTCAGTAATGCTGTCAAGGCTTGAAGTTGCTTCGTCGTAGATGAAAATCGGTGGATTCTTCAACAAGGCTCTGGCAATTGCAACCCTTTGTTTTTCTCCACCTGTATGAACAAGTGCAAACTCAATGACAACAAAGCCTTGATGTCAGATTCTTCGTGCTTCAAGAACCTGACGCTTATCTCAAAGTTTGTGTAGGCTTTACTTTTTTACCTTTTATTATTAATGCAAAATAAATGTTAAACAATAAAAGAAAGTGTTGCATACATTTTAGAATTAGATATCATTATCTGTGCATATGGTTTACACATATGTGAGTGTATTGTGAATATATTGTATCTATTTCTCATTTTACTCTCTCTCATTTACCAACACAGTTTTGTTCGCCAATTGAATAATAATGATATTAATAATAATAATTATCTTATCATACCATAATTAATTATTTATTATCGGTTTTTAAACAGAATTTATTTTAAAATTTTAAAATCATTAAAATTAATCACAAGTATAAAACCTAAACTCTCTATCAGTTTTATTTCGTAATCAAAAGTAATCTATTATCTGCGAAACATAAATTTGTAAAAAGTATTACAATATTTCAATAATATTAATTATTGAATATAGTTTTATTTTAAAACAAATATTTCCTCGTAGCAATGCTAAATAAGATAGTAGTAGTAGAAGTATTCAATACATTAATTATTATATTTTAGAAATACGAAGGAGATAAAAGAATATCTTTTATATTTTTCGAAATCAATTAATTGATAATCTTAGATTGTTAATATTTCTATCACGATAACAATTATTATGTTTCATCCAACGAAATCAAAAATGCAAAACGTCTAAAAGTCGACGAATTAGTGCCTATAATTAATCGATACGTTGCCATGGTTACCGGATTACACATAACTAGGCGACGCGAGCGAACAAACATTGGAACTTACAATGAAAACAATATCACGGGGGGTCTAGCGGGGGGTCTAGCGGCGGGTCTAGCGGCGGGGTTCTAACCAGAGAGTTTCAAGCCTCGTTCGCCGACCTGAGTTTCAAACTGTTTTGGCATGGCGAGGATGGAATCGTGGATGTCGGCCATCTTGGATGCCTTGATCACCTGATCGTACGAAGCCTCGATATTGCCGTACTGCAGGTTGTAGAAGATCGTATCGTGGAACAGCACGGAATCCTGCAAGGCGGCGACGATTCAATGAACTGATTCAATGCCTTACAGTATGACCTTAGTATGACCCTTAGTATGACCTTACTTATTACTCTTAGTATGACCTTACGTATGACCCTTAGTATGACCTTATGTATTACCCTTAGTATGACCTTACGTATGACCCTTAGTATGACCTTATGTATTACCCTTAGTATGACCTTACGTATTACCCTTAGTATGACCTTATGTATAACTCTTAGTATGACCTTACGTATGACCTTAGTATGACCTTACGTATTACCCTTAGTATGACCTTACGTATAACTCTTAGTATGACCTTACGTATTACCCTTAGTATGACCTTAGTATGACCTTACATATTACCCTTAGTATGACATTACGTATTACCCTTAGTGTGACCTTACGTATTACCCTTAGTGTGACCTTACGTATTACCCTTAGTGCGACCTTACGTATTACCCTTAGTATGACCTTACGTATTACCCTTAGTGTGACCTTACATATTACCCTTAGTATGACCTTACGTATTACCCTTAGTATGACCTTAGTATTACCCTTAGTATGACCTTACGTATTACCCTTAGTATGACCTTACGTATAACTCTTAGTATGACCTTACGTATTACCCTTAGTATGACCTTATTATGACCTTAGTATGACCTTAGTATGACCTTACGTATTACCCTTAGTATGACCTTACGTATTACCCTTAGTGTGACCTTACGTATTACCCTTAGTATGACCTTACGTATTACCCTTAGTATGAACTTAGTATGACCTTACGTATTACCCTTAGTATGACCTTATTATGACCTTACGTATTACCCTTAGTATGACCTTAGTATGACCTTACGTATTACCCTTAGTATGACCTTATTATGACCTTACGTATTACCCTTAGTATGACCTTAGTATGACCTTACGTATTACCCTTAGTATGACCTTATTATGACCTTACGTATTACCCTTAGTATGACCTTAGTATGACCTTAGTATGACCTTAGTATGACCTTACGTATTACCCTTAGTATTACCTCACGTATTACCCTTAGTATGACCTTAAGTATTACCCTTAGTATGACCTTATGTATAACTCTTAGTATGACCTTACGTATGACCTTAGTATGACCTTACGTATTACCCTTAGTATGACCTTACGTATAACTCTTAGTATTACCCTTAGTATGACCTTAGTATGACCTTAGTATGACCTTACGTATTACCCTTAGTATGACATTACGTATTACCCTTAGTGTGACCTTACGTATTACCCTTAGTGTGACCTTACGTATTACCCTTAGTGCGACCTTACGTATTACCCTTAGTATGACCTTAAGTATTACCCTTAGTGTGACCTTACATATTACCCTTAGTATGACCTTACGTATTACCCTTAGTATGACCTTAGTATTACCCTTAGTATGACCTTACGTATTACCCTTAGTATGACCTTACGTATAACCCTTAGTATGAACTTAGTATGACCTTACGTATTACCCTTAGTATGACCTTATTATGACCTTACGTATTACCCTTAGTATGACCTTAGTATGACCTTACGTATTACCCTTAGTATGACCTTATTATGACCTTAGTATGACCTTAGTATGACCTTACGTATTACCCTTAGTATGACCTTACGTATTACCCTTAGTGTGACCTTACGTATTACCCTTAGTATGACCTTACGTATTACCCTTAGTATGAACTTAGTATGACCTTACGTATTACCCTTAGTATGACCTTATTATGACCTTACGTATTACCCTTAGTATGACCTTAGTATGACCTTACGTATTACCCTTAGTATGACCTTATTATGACCTTACGTATTACCCTTAGTATGACCTTAGTATGACCTTACGTATTACCCTTAGTATGACCTTATTATGACCTTACGTATTACCCTTAGTATGACCTTAGTATGACCTTAGTATGACCTTAGTATGACCTTACGTATTACCCTTAGTATGACCTTGCCGAGTTCACCGGACAACTTAATGTAAGAAAACAGATGAATGCACATATAAATAAGAATTATTTAAGCACCGGAACACAGTATAGAAGGAAGAACAACTAATATCATAATACAATTTTATATTCCAATACATTGATATTAGTTATATTAATGTATAGGGATGTCTTAGAATTCAATATTATAAAAATGATCAAAACCTCTCAAAATAAGAAAATAAACATATGACCAATGATATTCATTTACATTAAACTACACCTACACATCTAAAGAACATAATATAATATTACATTATTATTCATAAATGAAGATGTAAGTATTCAAATTAAAAGCAATTTTGTTTAAGAAAATTATACTTTATAAATTTAATAAAGATAAATTTCTTTATTTTATAATTTAATCTGTTAAATATTATACCTCGTATTAAGGAGAGACAAAGGGGTCAAATATCAATTAAAAGATTTGTATTAATTTTATTTTTATTTACTATTTAGATTTATTTATATGTTATTAATACTGTTGTAAAAATTCAGATTGAAAAACGTAATAGAAATTGGATAAATTGCATGTTTATTTATAAGATTTGTAAAAATAATAAATATTGAAAATAATAAATTAGTGAAAAATATAATACATTATTTTTATAATTTGTTTGTATAAAAACGTATATTTAATGGTTTTTAAACATTTTTAAAAGTGAATATTTGAATATCTAGTTGTTTATCAAGTTGTCAAATTGCATAATCACGTGATTAATACAACCAATACAATCATTCCAAACAAACCATACTATTTTTTTACTATAAATAATCAATTAATAAATTATAATAAAAGTGCATAAACTTTAAAGCCGATTTTCTCAGAATAATTATTTTCAATGTTGCATGAATTTCCTGATTAAGGAACACTGCACTTTAAAATAAACAAAATGATTCTACATATACTCTACTATCTTACACCTTACACCTTACACCCATACCTTACACCTTACACACCTACCTTACACCTTACACATCTACCTTACACCTTACACACCTACCTTACACCTTACACACCTACCTTACACCTTACACACCTACCTTACACACCTACCTTACACACCTACCTTACACATCTACCTTACACCTTACACACCTACCTTACACCTTACACACCTACCTTACACCTTACACACCTACCTTACACCTTACACTATTCACCTACCTTGCTCAATATACCCTATCCATATTCACTACACTCCCTACACACCCTACACACCCTACACTCCCTTCACTCACTACACTCACTACACTCCCTACACACCCTACGCTCACTACACTCACTACACTCACTACACTCCCTACACTGCCTACACATCCTACACTCACTACACTCATTACACATCCTACACTCCCTGCACACACTACACTCCCTACACTTCCTACACACCCTACGCTCACTACACTCCCTACACACCCTACGCTCACTACACTCCCTACACTTCCTACACACCCTACGCTCACTACACTCCCTACACACCCTACGCTCACTACGCTCACTACACTGCCTACACTCCCTACACACCTGTGGAACAATTCCAATAGACTTGCGGAGACTATCGATATCTACATTGGAGATGTCTTGACCATTGATGAGTATCTGACCACTGGTTGGCTGGTAGAATCGATACAGCAATCTTACGATAGTCGATTTTCTGCGACAATGACAACATATAGTTAGTGACTAAAGTATTAATGGGGTTTTAATGGGGTATTAATGGGGTTTTAATGGGGTATTAATGGGGTTTTAATGGGGTATTAATGGGGTTTTAATGGGGTATTAATGGGGTATTAATGGGGTATTTGAGGGGGTGTTAATGGGGTATAAGCCGGGTATTAATGGGGTATAAGCCGGGTGTTAATGGGGTATAAGCCGGGTGTTAATGGGGTATAAGCCGGGTATTAATGGGGTATAAGCCGGGTGTTAATGGGGTATAAGCCGGGTGTTAGTGGGGTGTTAATGGGGTATAAGCCGGGTATTAGTGGGTGTTAATGGGATATAAGCCGGGTATTAGTGGGGTATTAATGGGGTATGAGCCGGGTGTTAATGGGGTATAAGCCGGGTGTTAGTGGGGTGTTAATGGGGTATAAGCCGGGTATTAGTGGAGTGTTAATGGGGTGTAAGCCGGGTATTAGTGGGGTATAATTGAGTTAACTATGAATGCGAATTAATGCTTCGTAAATTTATTTTAATTGCAATTTATATTTACATATTTTTTCTTAGTGAATCGCAAGTGATTTTAAATTGAATTATATTTAAATGTGCGGGGACGCGGTAAGGGAAGGAGAGTGCTCAAGGAAGAGAGGAGATAGGAGGATGTAGAGGCATTAGCGTACCCCGAACCACTTCCGCCTACGATAGCGACTTTACTTCCCGCTGGAACCGAGAAGCTGAGGCCCTTGAGTATGTCCTTCTCCGGGGAGTACCCGAATGTTACATCCTTGAAGGTCAGCGTAGCGTTTCCGGCGGAGATGTCCAGCGGAGGGTCGTTTGCGGACGTCTGGACATTCATTGGCAAGTAGTTAGTGGGAGATGTTTGCGAATCGCCTTCGTGATGCATGGATACTAAATAATGGTCAGCGTTTAGACGATTTTTATTGCATATGATTAAAGATAATAGCAGGGACAATGTATTTACATGTGTATTTACATATGTATTTACATGTGTATTTACAATGTATTTGCATATGTATTTACCTTAGAATTCAATAGATTTCATATTACTGATTTCTAGGCATTACAAATTTTTTTTTTAGTGTAATCACGGATTGGAATGTTTCGGAGAGATGATTTTATAATGTCCTTATCATTATATAATGTCCTTATGATTATAATCATGTCCTTATCATTATATAATGTCCTTATGAGTATATAATGTCCTTATCATTATATAATGTCCTTATCATTATATATTGTCCTTATCATTATATATTGTCCTTATGATTATATAATGTCCTTATGATTATATAATGTCCTTATGATTATATAATGTCCTTATCATTATATAATGTCCTTATGATTATATAATGTCCTTATCATTATATAATGTCCTTATCATTATATAATGTCCTTATCATTATATAATGTCCTTATGATTATAATCATGTCCTTATCATTATATAATGTCCTTATGAGTATATAATGACCTTATCATTATATAATGACCTTATCATTATATATTGTCCTTATCATTATATATTGTCCTTATCATTATATATTGTCCTTATGATTATATAATGTCCTTATGATTATATAATGTCCTTATGATTATATAATGTCCTTATCATTATATAATGTCCTTATCATTATATAATGTCCTTATCATTATATAATGTCCTTATCATTATACATATAACGGATAAGATCCAGTAACAATACAGCTCCAATAGATAGACCCGAGTGGGCGCCGCATTGCTGGGACCGACCTTGATACTGCTCTCGATGTTAAGGAGCCTAAACATGGTCTCCATGTCGATGATGGCCTGCCTTACTTCGCGGTACACGGAGCCCAGGAAGTTCAAGGGAATCGACAGCTGGAACAGCAGTCCGTTCACTAGAACTAGGTCGCCTACGCTCATGGTGCCTGGGAGAGCGGGCGGAGGGTAAACGAGGGTCGGGAGGTAACGGAGGGTGGATGAAGTTAAGGTTGAATCGAGGGTGAGTAAGTTGTGAACGGGTACAAGGGAGAAAGGTTGAGGTAAAAATGTGTACGGAGTGGGACGAAAGGGAGTAGGAGGTAGTGATGGAGAGGTGTGTGGGAGTGGTTAGGTGAAAGTATGAGGGAATGTGTAAGGGAATATGTAAGGGAATAGATAAGAGAATGTGTAAGGGAATGTGCGAGGGGATGGATTTGGGAATGAGTAAGATAAAGATAATATATTAATAATATGATTAAAAATTCAATTATAATTTATAAATATGCAGAAATACAATTTCAACTACAAATTCTCTATGGATTTTATTTTTATTTTCTTATAAATTTGATTTTTTCCGCTAGAAATATATAATCATATGATAAAATAAATTTAATATTAAAAATAATATCCTGGCATTATTATGATTTTATATAGAAATTAAAATATTAAAAAAATTAAGAATTATTAAATTGTGGGAGGGAGGAAGAGAGGAAGGGATCACCATATAACTACATATCTGACAAGTGACACTAACCTGATACTATGCCCTGCGTCGCCAGGTACATGATACTGGACAGTCCGACGGTGAAGATGCTAGCCTGACCCCAGTTGAGGAGGCTGAGAGACGTTGTGGTCTTCAGAGAGGCTTCCTGGTACAATCGCAAATGTTTGTCATACCTTTTCACCTCGAACTGTTCATTGTTGAAATACTGCGTAGGTTAGGAGAGGTTAGGTTAGGTTAGGAGAGGTTAGGTGAGGTGAGATGGGGGGGGGGTAGTAGGGTATTGGGGTTAGATAGTAGCGGGGATGTTGTGAGGCTATATAAGTAGGGGGTAGGGATGATGTTAGGGTATATGTGTAGATATATAGTAATATGGGAGTGGAAGTAGAGGGTTTTTAGAAGGGTAGGGTAGTTTAAGAGTTTGGTAGGAAGCAGGTAGCGAGGGTTGTGGATTGTGGAGCCTAATAATTACGAGGTAAACATGCAAAAAGAACCTTGACGGTCTCGTAGTTGATCAGGGAGTCTACAGCTTTATTGCCAGCGTCCTGGTCAGCGTGGTTCATCTGCACCCTGAACTTTGTCCTGCGTTGCGTAAGGTGTGTTTAGTGTCGTTGGCGCGTATGTCTGCGGGGTTAACAAACAACTCCCGGAGGTTAGCGGTGTTACTAAATATAGATTTCAATATTTCATTAAAAGGTCATGTCGTGGATAGAATAGATCAAATAAAATGGGATGATTTACAAAAATTAGAAATGTACAATTTTTTAGGAAATATATTTTTAAAGCAAATATTTTAAATATTATAAAATTTTATTTTATAAAATAATCTGTAACCAAATCAAATATTAATAAGTAAAAATGTACATTGCGCGTTTTACATTGTACTTCCACTTTAGTCTATATTTATTGTGGAATTGCCAATTTATTGTGGATAGCTAAATAAGCCATAGTACATCGAGGTAACGTTACGTAACCTCCATTGAGTGATGGCCAGAGTGAATACGGTGTAGCAGCCAACGCAACCAATGGCAACAGCTGCAAACTTACCCCCGCATTGATGGTACTGATGTGAGAGGGGTAGTGAGAGGGGTAGCGAAAGGGGTAGTGAGAAGAGTAGTGAGGATTAGAGAGAGGGGTAGTGAGAGGGGTAATAAGAAGAGTAGTAGTAGCAGTAGCAATAGCAATAGCAATAGCAATAGCAGTAGCAGCAGTAGCAGCAATAGCAGTAGCAGTAGTAGTAGCAGTAACAGTAGCAGTTGCAGTAGCAGTAGCAGTAGCAGTAGCAGTAACACTAGTAGTAACAGTGGAAGTAGCAGTATCACTAGCAGTAGCAGCAGTAGCAGTATCATTAGCAGCAGCAGTAGCAGTAGCAGTAGCAGTAGCAGTAGCA